>BPLR01017983.1:0-41663 GCA_021605095.1 Caerostris extrusa | reverse complement strand
CATATTCGAGTCAAAATCTTCAGTTAAGAAATAAAAAACATGTGTATCCTTCTATTAAAGACGGGTTCTCTAATTGAAAGCTGATTGCAAAAAGAGAAATGTACAACAGATCCACCAACCCGACAATCATCAAAACCTTTTTAAGATCAATTTCGTGATACACTAGTTAACAAAAAGCATGCAGTGAAGTGTAAGCAATAACAAAAGATCCACGACCATCAAGTGGGTGGGTTTACCTTTAATAGAGTGCTTTTTGTATGCCCTTTTGACCTTCCCAAACACCCATTTTCCAGTCCAGTCATAATATTAATATCCTGATGTTTTACGAATCTTCAGGTAAAAGGGACACTACTGAGAATTGTAATAACGATAGCGAACGTAACCGTAACAGATGATTTTTTTTATAAGTTGATGTTATGTGAAGAAAATTCTTAATGGTCATTTTATTGTTGAAATACAATGCAACGTAAATGAAAGTGGATGGACCATCTTAGTAAGAGTCATTTGGTAATAAACTGTCCAAACATTTTCTTTCAACAAAAGTTCTTTATTTACTGAACAGAGAATTATAGAAATTCTATGGAAATGTCATGAGGACAAACTTCTTTGGGGTTCCAACTTTGCAACTTTGAATTTCAATTGATGATTAATTAGATGCAGAAAAAAATGAATTTATTATTTTGTTCCAAAATTCGTTGACAAAAGTTAAGAAGTAATTTAATTAATTATTGTTAATTTATTATAATAGTTACTACTATTAATTATTAATTTATTACAATAATTACTACTAACTATTATTAATTTAATTAAATAAAAACTCAATTTTCCTATTGGCAACAGATTTTTTACTACACCAGATTAAGGAACCAACTTTAAAAAACTGATTGGCGCCATTAGTTACAAAATGAAAAATAATAATAATAATAAAATAGGAATATTTACAGCATTAATTTTCAATTTATTTTCAAAACTCATATTATTCTTATACATATTATTAATATTCTTAATATTCAATTATAATCTGAAAAATACTTTGCGAACAGATTAAAGTTGAAAAGATTTCCGATAAGAAAGTTTGTCTTATTTAGCCAATTTAGTATTACTTAATATGAGTTATTTAAAATCTTAAATCTTTAATACTGGACAGATATTTTTACTTGCTAGAATTTACCAAAACTAAAAATGCCTTATTTTTTTGAAAGACAGCATCGGTCCATATCTGCTAATAATGAAATGAAAATAGTAATAATAATAATAATAGTAATAAGATAGGTAATTCACAGCATTAGTTTTCAATTTATTTTCAAAACTAATATTATTCTCAATATTCAATTATATTATTATAAAAATAAATGCCAACAGATTAAAGGTGAAAATTCTCCGATAAGAAAGATTGTTTTTATTTAGGCAATTTATGTTTACTTAATGCGAGTTATTTAAAATCTCATATCTTTAATACTGGGGCAGAAATTTTTACTTTGCTATAATTTGCTAAGGCAACATCGTTTCATATCCGCTAGTAGTGAAATAAAAAATAAATAAACAAATAAAAATAAAATAATATAAGGTAGAATATTTACAGCATTAATTTTCAATTTATTTTCAAAACTAATATTATTCTTATTTATTTTTCTTAAGTTATTGATATTATTCTTATTTATACTCTTAACTTTTTAATATTATTCTTAATATATTATATTCTTAAAAATTAAATGCTAGTTGATTAAAGGTGAAAAAAAATCTCCGATAAGAACGATTGCTTTATTTAGCCATTTTATATTACTTAATGCGAGGTATTTTTAAAATCTCAAATGTTTAATACTGGATAAATATTTTTTATTTGCTACATTTTACCAAAACTATAAATGGTTTATTTATTTATTTATTTTTTGAAACCAGGCAATATCGATTCAAATCTGTTAGTAGTGAAATAAAAGAAAAGAATGAATTGCTAAAGAAGAATGCTATTCTAAGTTAAAAGTCAAATTTTAAACCATCTGTTATTTATATAGATTTGTTATTTGTATAGCTTCGCATGCTACGATGAAAAGATGAAGTATTATATGAGACCCAATATGTATGCAAATAGTGAAATCATAACTCATTAGAGTAATTTTTCCTCTATGAAATTCTCAATTTATAAAAAAATTATTGTTGAACAAATCACGAAATGTACAAATTAATTTCTATCTTGGAATTAAAAGACCGCCAAGTGCAGAGATTAAACTGTAAAAATTTAATTGATTTTAATTTTATTAATTTATGAGTTTAAATACTTATAATTTCCAACAAATATCCCAAATATTTTTTTTGTGAATGTCATTTGATGTTCGCTAAATTGTAATTGTTAATTGTTGAATGTAATTATTGTCATCTACAAACTTACTTTTAAAAAAAAAAAAAAAAAAAAAAACAGTAAACATCAAATTTTTAAAAAATATTATTTCTCAATTTTTGGTAGTGTTAGGAAGTATAACGACCCGCCATAAGGCACGCGAAACTCCAATTTTTGGTTAATTAAACTTCTAATTGGTCAAAAAGTAACAAACTTCCAAAACAATTTTTATGAATATCATTTAATTATCATTAAATTATAAAAGGAACCAATTTACTGAAAAATGAAAAAAATATAATATACTAAAAGACTTTTTATATATTTTATAGCAATTCTGTATTTTTCCTAAAACACAACTGATTTATTGAAAAGAATATAATAATAATGTATTCTGAAATAATGTTAAAAATAAAAACTCCGTAGATCTCTGAAGTATCTGAAGACTTACATTTGAATCATAAATATAAAATTAAATTAAATCGTTAAAAAACATTCCTCATCTTGTGGTTCTCAAAATCCCTTTACTTTTGTGTCCTCCTTCCCTGGAACAAAAGAAAATTTTATTGCATTAAGTAGTCAATTTTTGTATTATAAAATTTGTACATTAGCGTTGATAGTTTATAGGTAATTTTATTTTAGCATCAAAAACAGAAGGTTTTGCTAAACTCAAATTTTAAATTGTTCGTTACATTATTTATATTTGCAATTAATAATTTTTATTGAAATAAAAAAAATACAAATATTTAATTTTTTAAGAAAAATAATCTCCTGTTTTAATGTCATCGGTTATGAATGAAAAGATGGGTAGTCTGTTTCAAAGAACTCTTATTTCATCTGGTATATAATCGGAAAGGTTTACTCTAGATTACTAAGAAATACTTAGTTTGACTTGTTGTTTGATAATAGTCAAACATATATATAAAACACGGCCACATAAATTTAGTCTCTGAAAGAAATCCTGATTATTTTATAATTAAAATCATCAACTCCTTATAAGACAGAGACTAATTGTTAGTAACTTTAAAATTCCTAATAATTGAAATTGGTATTCATCAAAATGTCCATTACAATAATTTTCTGTCCAATGTTTCTAATCTTAAGGTAATTTAATTTTAATATGTAGAAAATACGTAATATTCCCCTTTGAATTCCTCCGTTCATTGGCTACTGATATAGCAAAAATATAATAAGCATCGCACAGAATGTACAACTGGGAGCTTGCAATTCTGCATCTATTGGAGCAATAATTTCCCAATATGGTGTACGTAAAAAGAATATTAGAAATGGAAGAAAATATCAAAAAAGGAAGTAATAGGAAGTAATACGAAAAGGAAGTAATAGGCATGAGTCTAGTAATAGACTGATCATTGTTAGGCGTTACCGCCGTCCACTACCAATCATATCGCGTGATTACGCTTGTGTCATATCCCCTCCTTTGTGTGTTGTTTTTAATAAAAGCCTTAAAATGTCATCACTTTGAATCGTTTGATTAATTTGCTGGCTAACCAAAGAACATTATTATATGAGAAAACATAGTTTTTATGTAAAAGGATGGGTGAGGGAGTTATGAGAGAAGTGTAGATATTCATAAATGCAAAAGTTTTATAAAAAGGGGTACGGAAGAGAAAACTCTTGGGACACACTGCTTTAGAAGGAAAGGAAGTTCTCAAGCTAGAAATAATGATTAATTTGCTAGCTTTATTTAATTTTTGCAAACTCGATTAATTTTCTAGCTAACCAAAGAACATTACTATCTAAGAAAATAAAGATTTTATGTAAAAGTTATGAGGATGTGTGAGGTACATTAGTCCCTGAGGATGGGCTAAGGATATGAGGGATGAGTAGGTGAGAGGGTTATGGGGGATGTGTAGGTACTCATAAATGCAAAAAGTTTTATAAAAAATTGCGGAAGAGTAAATGTTCTTGGGACACTCTGCTCCAGAATGGAAGAGGAATTCTCAAGCATAATGGAAGTTATAAATGTAAACTTCATAACAAGAATGTCAATATACAAGTTTTATAATAATTTTACTGGTTTATTATTAATTTAAGCAATCAGCGTTAAAACAAAATGTATTGTAGTGATAATCCACAAATATCTTTTTCTCTTCATTGAAAGCAATCATGCTTTAAATATAAGTAACACATTACCCCTTTTTATAGACTGGAATATTTCTATTTCTGGAGACAAATAAATACTGAATACGTAAAATAATCGATATTTTTATCTAGGTTCTAACAACAGCAATTATCAATAATTTTTTTTTTCCCAATGATATCAATCATTTTTAGTCATAATGAAATATAATCAGATTTATCAAATTCCAATTAAAAATAATAAATATATAAATTTATTAAAACTACAGTAAAATGAATCTTACCTGCTGTGTGTTAATTTTTAGTTATATTAATTAACATTTAAAACAAAACTCTTTGAATCTTATTTGATTTTATTTTTCACTAAAAATTTGCACACATAAAAGTATCTGAATATGCGATGTAATACTAACAAATATCATCATAAGAAGAAAAAGAATGTTTCCGTATTTGATTTTAAGCAACTATCATTTAAAATCTCATCTTATAGTTTTTACCACATAACTGAGCAAATAGTTTTAAAATAAAAAGAAAGAAAGAAAGAAATGTTTTATAACAATTACTGACAGATTTAAGGAACTAATAATGGCACTTCTGATGACAAAGAAATTTAAAGCTGATGGCAATGATTATTATTTTCTTAATTTGCATTGCATTCCAGTTTTTTGCACAAAATGACTGAAAGGGTGGCTTTGAAGGAAACATTCTTTTATATCTCACTCATATAAAAATATCACACAATGGAACAGCATGTTTTTGCAAACTTGATAAACAGTGAAATATCGTCGTAAATGGAAGAAAAAGAATTTTCCAACCATTTTAAACGAAAGTTTTATAAAATTGCTTAATCGGTAACTCCAGTATAACAATTATATGCTTCTACCCTTGTATGCAAAATCCTGAATAAGAGTATTTGGAGGCGGAGACGAAGGAAATTCTTAGACGAAAAATCTTTTATTTGGTTAAACAACCTTGGATACTCATCGAGCGAAATAACCCCCTACCAAGGACTGGATTTCGTGACAGGGCTCTTGGTGTTTATTTTTAACTTGAAGGACAAAATGTTACAAAGAATATTCAAAAAATTTAAATTCCACCACGAATACTTAGGAATTGTTATTTCTAGAATAAACTAAACGCCCACGTAGGCATTTTAATTACTAAATTGATTGAAGAAACTCGAATGCATTTGCACACTAGTTTATTTAAAATTTAAAATATTTGTTTTATATAAAAAAAAAGTTACTGTAAAGAGATTAATAGTACAAGAAAAATATAAAACATTAAGTTCAGTATGAATTTGATGATTAAGTTTTTTTTTTAAAATATCCTCTTTGTTTTTGGTTTTTTGGACAAAAAGATTCCCATTGATCATTCAATGTAAAAATTCATTGTTGTTATAAAATAATGAAAATTAGTTTTACATAATCAGCTATAATCTACTTGAAATAGTTTAATTCAAATATAACAATTATTATTATATATCTATAACAAATATTTTTAAATATTCTTGAATATTATTATACATATATATAACAAATAATTTTTATATAATATATCAAATTTTTAGTATCACCCTTGTTTTTCTTCCTGAAATAAAGATTAAAACAGGAAAAAATTTTCCAAAATCATTCTTAATAAGTCTGTTGTTTTAAAAATTATGAAATAATGAATTTATATGACAAACATAAGAACTTATAATCTACTTTTTTAATTAATTAAATGTTAATAATTAAATATTCAGCAGAAATTAATTGACTTATCACTAAATGTCCAATGCAAGTCATTGATTAATTACATGTGAGATAACGATCAAAACGCTTTATTGAATCATTTGAAAAATCGATGTATTATTAATGAAGTTTTTAGTTAAATTAAAATTTTAGTGAAAAATAGTACTTTTTTTTTACTACTTCAGTAACATCGATACATTATAAGTTTTTTTTTTTAATTAAAACTATTCTAAATGTAGAAAATTAAACTGCGCTGGAGAACTATTTTGAACAAAATTCTTCATCAATGAAAATAAAGAATTATCGCAATCAGCATTGATATTTTTTATATTCAAAAAGATCAGTTTTGTAAATATTGAATCAAACTAGACTACATGCATCGTAAATATAAAAATTAAAAATCTTCCACGATATCACGAAATCGCGAATTTGTAGAAATTAGACCATGAATAGAGAATATCAAGATCATGATAAACCATGGAAGTAGGAAATCTTTTCATTGCGTTTAATAAAAACTTAAAGGGCCTAATGAAGGAAAGAAGATAATATAATTCTTTTCGAAATAATTTATTGGGAAATGAAAATTCATGTGTGTATAATTTTTCTAAATAAAGAGAGAATAAATACTGTAATGCTTACCAGGTGCTTGTTTTTCTTTAAAAGCCATTTATTTACTAAATACAGTTTTTCCTTTTTTTGGTTTTTAATAGTAGCCATACTTTTTAGATTAATAAGAATCTTTCACAGATGTATCCCTATTTTGAACTTCCTTTAAATTTCCTCAATCACAGCCAGTTCATACGTTTTCATTTTTTATACAATTCATTTCAAAGGTTTCTACTGAATTTTCAAAAATATTTTAAAGATTGCTGAAAGTCCTTTTTCATGATTTTTTTTAGTGAGTGATCACGCTGGAAGTTACTAGAAAATGTCTACTATATATTTTTGTATTCCTTAGATTATTACCAACAATATTGCCAACTTACAGGACAATGGTATTAAAATTTCGAAATTTTCTGAAGCGTTTAAAAATTTCCTTTTATTGGTTATCCTTCATTTGCTGACCTCATATATGGATTTTATTATTATTATTTGTTTAATAATTATTTTTCCAGATTCATTTTATAGAATAATAAAGAAGAAATAAAAACGTACCGAAACAAAAATTAAATACTTTTTCTTCATTTTGAACATTTCGTCCCTGAACAAGTGATTTTTATAGCGCGTTTGGCTCCGTATTCTACTTTTCTCAATATGCCATAAACTGGCCACCGACTGGAAGTGAGTGGAAGTCATTACCTTTTTAAGAAAAGACTTCATAAAGATAACTTTTATAGTTAACTATTTCTTGTGCGGTATGATAGAATCATATATTGAGAAGAACCACCGCGTATCCTTATTATAAACGCGATTAGTTTTAAATGCTACGCATCACAATTGCTATTTATGTCAGCAGCGTCTTCAACTGACGCTTCTCCGGATTCAAATCTTTTGTATGCTTCTTAAGCACGCAATCGCTGACTTTCGAGTATATCATTTAAGACAACTGCAATGGATTTTAAATGTCCTTCAGAAATTGTCTTTCAGGTTCATAGTTTGAAAAAGTTTGGTGTCATTTCAAATGGTTTTGTCATTAACTGAACTCTAGCAAACTACACTCATGTCCATAAATTAAGGATAATGAAGTTCAGGCAAAGAAAGAGACACAGAAGCAAAACAAATTTGACTTATTTGTAAAGTCTATTTATTAAACAAAAGGTAAAGAGCAAAAAAGATGCTATATGTTTGACATAATTAATAAAATTGCGATTTTTACTCCCCGGAGCAAATTTCAAAAAAAGAACCTATTTACAAAAAACACTATATCATGGTTAGTATGATAGTTAATATGGAGTATGTCTCTCGGACGATGCAATACAGGACTTACAAAGCCTAGGCATGCTGAGTATCAAATTATCAATCTGATCTTGGGGAATATTACATCACACATTAAGCAATGCCCTCCGAAGTTCCGATTGACAGGTGGGAGGGGGTTGACGGGTGCAATTCGTCGGCCAAGCATATCCCACACATGCTCTATTGGATTCAAGTCCGGTGAGTATGCTGGCCAATCCATACGGGTGATATCCTCCAATTGAAGGCATTCGCCTACAATGTTTGCACGGTGAGGACAGGCGTTGTCATCCATAAACAGAAATTCAGCCCCATGGCGCCCCCGAAACAAAAAAGTACACGTTGTTCCAGAATGACATCCCGATAGATGTGGCCTGTCATCGTTACACTCTGAACATGCAGGTCAGTTCTGGAAACAAGAATAATTCCTCCCCAAACGAGCCATTCTGCACCACCGTAACGGTGACGTTCAATGGTGTTCTCTTGGTGGTAACGGGTACCTGGCGGTCTCCAAATGAAAGTCCGGCGAGAATCAGACTGCAAACTAAACCCGAACTCGTCGGAAAACATCACACAAGACCACTGCTGCGGTGTCCCCAATGCATGCTCTGTACTCCAGGTTAATCGCAGGCGACAGTGAGTTGCGGTAAGTGGAACACATCTGACAGGCCTACGAGCATATAGACCAATGTGCCCTAAGCGTCTGTACACGGTCTGTCTTGAAACTGTCGTACCGGTAGCTGAAGAGAGCTGACGAGACAGGTCTGATGCTGTGCTCCGTCTGTTTCTTTGGCAGTAACTGCTAAATACCGGTCCTCATTCGGCGTTGTAACTCGGGGTGACCTGTGCTGTAACATCTACTCACATTACCATCATCTTGGAATCGTTGCCAAAGCCTGGAGATGACACTTGGGCGATTCCAAGTTCCTCGGATACTTCCAGCTGGGTACGTCCACATTCCAGTCGTCCGATAATTCTACCACGTAAAAATCACCCAAATGTTTCCTTTGTGCCATAACTATGCGGTTATTGCACTGAAAGGCTTTTAAAGCGCTTGTGAACAATTTTACTTTTTGCCACCATTCCTTATATATCCCTCTCTTACACTCTCGTCATTGTGACGTACTATCCGCGCCATCTGGTGGTTTCCTGTAATTTGCATATTCTTCTTCAAGATGTGTGTGATAATTCTACAGGTGAAATTTTTATTTCAGAGTTCAATTTCTGTGTGATTCTGAATTAACCTTAATTTATGGACAGGAGTGTAAAATGAACTGATGCTGAGATGGATTAATAAGAATGTGTGGCTATTTTGTTTTTCACGTGTTGTCATATGCTTTTACATGTCAACTAAAAAAAGTTTTCTACAGCTTGGAAAAGAAAAAACATATTAAATTTTCCATATAGTTACACAAGCATTTTTTCATACAATGCTACTAATCTAGTTAAAGGTATCGAAATTAAATATTTACATACCCAACTCGTGGCCCTAAAGTAGTGTGGACAGTTAGCGTGCATTAGGCTTAGTTTTGAATTCGCTGGTAGGCCTTCATTGCAATCAATGCTTCCAGAAAGCGGAAACTGATGTTGATTTTTACAAAGTTTGTAAGCTTGTCGTATTGACAGGCTGCCAGATGAGCGGTTTCTGGATTTTCCCTACATGGCACGTAAATATGTGACTATAAAAGTTTATAAAACACAATGTCCTCCTCTCATCACCGTCAATTGGCTGTTCATGGGATACATAAGTGGATGTGTATCTCACCAATGTACAATAAAAAATTGTAATAATAAAGTTATTAAATGCATAATTTTTATTCAAAAATAAGAAACAACAATATTTATTTTATATTCGATTAATTTCCTTTCTGCAACTTTTATTCTTCACAAAAGAAGTGTCACTTTCTCTTTGGCCCAGTCATTCATCAAACACCAATTTTCATCTCATGAAAGGAGAAGGTGACATAACAAGGTCTCACCACCTAGATATTTCTAACGATTTCTCACTTTCATAAGTCTTTTCTTCCACCAAATAATGTTTTGAGAAGGGGTTTCCAATGAGACCATTGGTGGGAGTTAGAGGTCGTATAAACAAATAAAGTAAACTTCTAACTTTCGAGACCTGATAGCTGCACCACACAGGAAGAGTTGAAAGGAAGAAGTTTGAGAAATACCTTGTCAACGCCAAGTAAATTTCGAAGCTGTCGTATTTATTTAAACTTCACCCCTACCTTTATTAGTCGACCGAGGTTTTGTTATTACAGTAAAGTGCCAAATGGGACCAACTGGCGCGATAAGTATTAACCTCACCATGTCGCTATTCGACCCGACCCCAATAAACTATATGCTGAATCCGTTTCTCCAGCTAACCTTTGAAATCGCGTTTTGTCAAATCAGCAGTTTCTCCAACAGCGCAATTTTCCTTTTTTGAAAACCAACATGTCCACTGCGATGTAAGGAAAACTATAAAAACGAGATTTCTTTTTACTTTATTTTAAGAGAGAAAATTGATTTTTTATCGAACATTACCGGGTCACAAGTTTTAAACCAGTTAATTAAGTGTTAAAATGGTAAATCTTTAATTTATGTACATTTAAATGTAACAGTTATATTGAAAACAATATAATCTAAACATAGCTAATGGTGTATTGATTAATCAGTATTATATTTCGGCTCTTCAAAATTAAATTTAAGACACAATTGTCTGAATCTAAGACATTTTTTTTTCCTGGACAGATTTGTCTAATCCTCCAAACAATTCAATGGGAGTTATGAATTGAATTCTTTCTGTAAACAATAATATTCTAAACATAGATAATGGTGTAATGATTAATCAATATGTTTAAACTCTTCAAAATTAAATTTAAGGTATAATCTTTTGATTCTAAGACAATTATTTTTCAAAACGGATTTATGTAATCCAGGGGTAGCAAACCCAAATGATCTTGCGGGCCACTTTTTGGTAATGCATCATAACTCCGCGGGAAGTATATAAAATTATATATCCCTATATTAGATTTAGATCCACTACAGACGTTTTTTTTAAGTAAAAAACTGAAACATAATGAGTTATTATTATTGTATTTACTATTATTCTTACGTGTAAACATATATAATGTATTAATAATGATACTAAACGCACATTGCAAAGAAATAAACAATTAAAAATGAAATATAAAAAATATATAAATATAAATGAAATAAAAAAATGAAATCATTAAAAAAATATTTATTTTACTTGTGCGATATTTGTTTGGGCAAGAATATTATTTTAAAATTAAAGTTAATTTTTCCTCATAATTTCGACAGTTAATTTTTGAATACATGGATGCCCAAATAATGTGTTTTTGTAATACACAATGTTTTGGTTTACACTACTTTGGCCATTATAGAATAAATATATTTTGTAAAAGTGTGATAAATCTCACGGGCCGGGAAAATGTTCAACACGGGCATCGGGTTGGCCACCCCTAGTCTAATCCTTTAAACAATTCAATGCGAGTTATGAATTGAATTCTTTCTGTAAACGATAATATTCTAACTGTTACTCGTAAAAATATAGTTTCATATTAGAATAATTTTAATCTCAATACTGATATTTGAGTGTTGCCACATTCTTCTGTTACTTTTCATGCGTGCTTGATATATTTAATTTCATATCTTTAAATATGATTGCCTTTTAGCGCTATCTTTAATTAATCTTATTCTATAGCTGCACAGTTTAACACATTTTCTGTAATGAATACTTACTATTAAACTTTTCACATTTTCTGTAATGAATACTTATTATTAAAATTTTCATTGTGATTTTCTATTTTTCGAAATTGGTTTTGTTGTTTATTGTAATCAAATGCTAATTACCATTAGCAGCACTGTGACATTATATCTAGGAAACTGAAAAGAAACAAATATAATATAATGAAAACTAATAAAAATATTTTATTCCACATTTAATTTTGAATTGTTTTTATAATAAAATCTAATTAAATATTTAATTAGAAAATTGAAATATTTACAATACCAATAAGAATCTTTAAGTGTTGCATCGTTTTAACGTTATTTTCAACTGTAATAATTCGTTCTGAGAAATTGATATTATACCAGACTCAATATTCTTCTTTAAATATGATAATCTATTTATCAATATTTTTAATTAATCTTATTCAATCTCTCCACAACGAACATTTACATACTAAACTTCTCATTGTGATTTTCTATCTTCCAAAATTGGTTTTAATGTTTATGGTAATCAAATAATGATTATCATAAGCCGTGCACTGACTTCACATCTTGGAAACTGAAATGAAATAAACAAATTTATTAAAACATTAATATAAATATTTTTTACATGTTTACTCTATAAGAATTTTTATAATGAAATGTAATTAAAGTTTTAATTGAAAATTGAAATATTTAAAATGCTAATAAAACTTTTGAGTGTTGTAAAATTCTACTGCTGTTTTTAACTTTAATAATTAATTCCCCATACTTAGTAATATATTTGACTTGTTATTTTCCTTTAAATAGGATTTTATTTTTATCATTATTTTTAATTAATATTAATTAAAAATAGTACAGATAAAAGTAGATAGAATACAAAATTAAAAATTCGATGGAATTAAAAATAGTAGAGATAAAATAGCGATATATAATATTATATATCTATCCACAATTCGATATATATTTCTGCAATACACACTTAACTAAACTAAACTTCTAATTATTATTTGCTATCTTCCGAAATTGGTTTTATTGTTGATGGTAATGAAATAATGATTATCATAAGCCGTGCAATGACTGCACATCTTGGAAATTGAAATGAAATAAACAAATTTATTAAAAAAATAATATGAATATTTTAGTACATATTTACTGTATAATAATTTTTTTTTATAAAGAAATGTAATTGAGAATTAAATTGAAAATTGAAATAATTAAAATGCCAAGAAAACTTTTGAGTGTTGTAAAAATTCTACTGTTGTTTTTAAATTTAATAATTAAATCTACATACTTGATAGTTATTTGACTTGATATTTTTTTTAAATATAATTTTCTTTTTATCGTTTTTAATTAATTAATATTATATATCTCTCCACAATTCGACACTTTTTCTGCAACATACACATAAACTAAACTAAACTTCTAATTGTGATTTGCTGTATTTCAAGATTGGTTTTATTATTTATGGTAATCAAATAGTGATTATCATCAAGGTATTTGCCCATCTTAGACCCTGACTATAACTTACTAAAAATATTGTAATTATTTTATTGCATATTTTTGTAAATATTTTTACAATGAAACATAATTTAAACTTTAATTAGAAATATATATTTTTAATTAAATTTTATCTTCTGGTTTCACCATAAAGTACTGTACTGTAAGTTAGGAAACAATAGTTATTACATTTAAACATGTTACTCTAAGAAACCCCACTGCAATGAGATAAACGTTGTTTTAACGAGTTAAGCATTTATTTTATATCGATTTCTGTGATTAAATGTTATTAAAATTTCAATTAACGATCTACTTTCATTAATTACATGTTGTCTGCATATGACACTATAAAGTTATTGTAAGTTAGTAAATAATTTTTATAACGGTATAGTCACACCATATTAAACAATTCATTTGCAATTTTTAATTTCTCATTAGTTTAAATAATGAACCAGAAAGGACTTAACCAGAAATGAGTTAAAGAAACTTATAATGAAGTTTCTTAAAGGCATTGTCTAGTATTTTCATACAAGGAATTTTAGTCCAAAGTTTTCTTTATTCAAATATCTACACGGAAATCAATCAATGCAATTCAGTTACTCATAACTTTCACTTTTAAAGAACACTTTCCATTTCATATCTGTCTTTTTTTTTTTTTAACCTGACACGTTATCAGTAGTTAAAATGGCATGAAACCGGTTATAAAAGAAACACAATAGTAACTGGATAATCGTACTTATTGGAATTCATAGCATAACATTTCATAACAAAGCATTTCCCAAATAAAAATAACAGCATAGCCACGTTTCATTACATAGCATTCACAAATCACTCTTACCAAATAGGGTTTCAAGAAAACATTTATAACCATTCATGGATTTAACACAGAATTATGTTCATGTCAAATTTTTGCCATATTCTTGCTTTAAACAAAAAACGTTAATTTTTAATCTGTTATATATTAGTATATCACAACTTTGTGTATATTGTACAGTTTAAAACAGTTAAAACAGTTTGTGCAAACTGATTACTCTAATCAATTAAATCAGACGTGTAAAATTATTAACTAATTTTTTGGGCTGCACATGCACCAAGCATGCTAAAACTAATTATTTGAAAAAGACTGAATTCAATAATAATTCAATAACTGTGTAATATTTATTATATTTTTAATAAAAATGTTTTTTTTTAAATATCAAGAAAAATTAGGTTCTATAGAATCACAATGTCTGAATAAAAACTTTATTTTTCATTACTTTATTCAAATAAATGAACTAATATTTACAAATTTAAAATATATATCAACTATCTCATTATCTAATCCTACAGAAAACTGCCCTGCTGATTAAATTTTCAATATGAATAAGCAAATAATTGGAAATTGAGGCAAAATTGTTAGTAAAATATTTTGATGAGATTTCCTTTATTTTAAGTTGCAAATAAATTTCCACAAGAAATAATGATATTATTTAGAAAAAGAATTATATTATTGGGAATCTCACATAAAAAAACTCCACTTTCATCTATAAAACCATATAAAAATGCATCAAACTCAAATTTACGATTAAATAAATATTTACATCAAATACAGAAATTCCAATCTCTGATTGCTGATATCATGTATAAATGCCCACGAAGCTCTATTTTTTTCATTTTTTTAATGACTTCGTTTGGTTTCATCTAAAATTCTTTTCAAAAATACTAATATATTTTATAAATCTGAAGTTTTGTTTAAGAAAAACCGAAAAATACTTCATAAAGGTTATTTAAAATAAACATATCTCATTCAGAACTAAAAATAAACACATTTGTAAGTGATCACTCTCTGCGTGGACTTAGATAATATTTACGAGTATGTTACATTAACTTTTACACCTATGGAATAAAGAAAACTATTGTTAAACTGATGACTTACCTCTGACCTACCTAAAAACTGAAATTCACATATTAGGAAACTCTCTCCTGAGATAAGTATTTACAGGTTTAATTTTCTAAAGACAACCTGAATAGTCCTCAAAGGATCTCTTTTCCCCTTTAATTACTCAACAGCAGGAGTAGAAAAAAAACCCAAACCTTTACTGTTATCTGATTCCTGCTGGGAACGAAAACATTCAGACTGTATTTTTATGTAGCAGATTTTTTTACAGAATTATTTTCTTTTTTGTGTACTTAGATGTCCTTTTAGACCTGATTTTAACAGCGCTTTTTGGGATATAATTCATTTTAGATTTAGGTCAATATAGGGCTTAAAGGTTAACTGGCTGAAGTTTGAAAACGTGGGTAGTAACAACTAGTGCATTCATTCAAAGTCGTTGCTGAAATCAAGTGCAATGCAGGAAGAAATACCTGAAGCCAGGAAACTTGTAGCTTTTGTTAATTTCTGAGGTCAGTTTACATATGTATGTGTTGATGCGGAGGAAATTGAGAGACAAGTGCTCACAAAGAGTTGATATATGTGGGAACATTTAACATATGTCAGCCATCTATTAAAAACTTTTTATTATGTAAATGTGCTGAATACCATTAATGTAATTGAAAGTGACGACTGGCATTTTTTACAAAAAATTATCTTCTTTAATTACTTAAATATACTGCTTTAAATAAAATAATGTTTTGGGTGATTTTATACTAAAACAAAATACAAAAAAGGTAAGAGAACATCTACAATAATACAATCATACATATATAAATATTAAAAATAAATCAAAGTGAAAATTATTCTAAGTTCGTGGACTGTACAATTAACAACATAAAAATACTGTAATACTGTTATACTGTACAATTAACAACATAAACGTACTGTTTTTACTTTTTAATTTTCAACATTATTTAGGGTTTTATATCTTGGGTTCAGAAGTTCATAATACATGACTTACATATGCTAAATGTGAGAACATTTAGCATATGTCAGCCATGCATTATAAACTTTTATTATGTAAATGTACTGAATACCATTAATGTATTTGAAAGTGATACCTGGTATTTTTTTTTCTCTTGTTTTAATTACTTAAATATACTGCCTCAAATTAAATAACAGCTTGTTTTGGATGATTTTAGACTAAAATAAAAGACAAAAATAAGGTAAGAGAACATCTGTTATAATACAAAAACATATATACGTAAAGATTAAAAAGGAATAAAAGTGAAAATTATTCTTAGTTTGTGAGCTGTGTTTACTTTTTAATTTTTAACATTATTTAGGATTTTATTCCTTCTATCGACCAATATCGATTAATTATTTTAAGACTGCTATGTTTAGATCCTTGTTCCTGCTGCAAGAACAATTTGCAAATTTATCAATTTGTTTTTTATTATTATATTTGCTTTCTTATACGAAACAACCATTTAAAAAATAATGAATATTATAAGATAAAATAATGATATTATTACATTATATATAATCCCTAATAATGAATATAATCTTTCGTTTTCTGTGACTGTTGTTCATATTAAATTTTTATAAAATAAGTTATTAAAGTTATAAGAATATAATATATTTTTGTGTATTTTGACATTTTTTATTGTTTTATTTGATAGAAACGATAGCACGAAATTACCTTTGCTCATCATTTTAATAAAAAAGGATTCATTGTTTTTAGATGGTTATATCATTTAAAAAAGCTAATATAATAAAAAAACAAATTATTCAATTGCAAATTGTTCTTGCAACACGAACAAGGATCTAAACATAGAAAAATATCGATTTAAGTAATTGGTAGATAGAACTAATGGCATTTGAAGAAACTAATTTGTACACAGCCTCAATTTAGAAAGAGAAGGCAAGAAATCAGGTGAAAGACATCATGAGGTCATGTTAAATTCTAGGAAGAGGATGAACAATAAATAACATCTGCAACAATACAGAACAAATATATAGGTAAATATTAAAAATAAATAAAAGTGAAAATTATTCTTAGTTCGTGGACTGTGTTTACTTTTTAATTTTTAACATTATTTAGGATTTTATTCCTTGGGTATAGATTTAAGATATTGACGAATTGTTCGTTTATGATATTTATATATAATTTGCATATAATCCCTAATACTTTATATATATAATCCTAATATTTTATATATAATCCCCAATAAGGAATATAATCTTTCCTTTTCCATGACTATTGTTCATATTAAATTCTGCATAAAATAAGTTATTAAATTTAATAAGTATGTAATACATTTTTTAGTATTTTGACATTTTCTATTACATTTTATTCTGCAGAAACGATAGCATGAAATTACCATTGCTCGTCATTTTAATAAAAAAAGTGATTCATTGTTTTTTAAAGGGTTGTTTCATATAAGAAAGCAAATATAATAATAAAAACAAATTGTTCAATTGCAAATTGTTCTTGCAACACGAACAAGGATCTAAACATAGAAAAATATCGATTTAAGTAATTGGTAGATAGAACTAATGGCATTTGCTAAAACTAATTTGTACACAACCCCAATTTAGAAAAAGGCAAGCAATCAGGTGAACGAGATCATGATTCATATTAAATCTCAGGAAGGAAGATCATGAATCTCTGTTTGCATTCATTTAAATTACAGGTCACTGATGTTGAGACTTTATAAAATAATTATAAAATAAAAAATTATTTTTAAATAACTTAAATAATTTAATAACAGTAAATATAGTGTCTAGTCAAAGAGAAAGAAAAGTTAAATTAGTTTTTCTCAAGCGAATTTGATATTGAAGATTTATTGATTGAAAAATTGAATTCAATGAACCTTGAAAAATTAGGTTAAAAATCTTTCGTCGTATCAGAAGCAAATCTTTTGTTGCATTAACTTTTTAGATTTATTTATATCAATAATTTAATTCTTACGTTTTATTCTCCAAAGAAATATGATTCCGAAAAGTAAAGTTTTAAATTATCAAAATATGTATACAAAAAATTAATGATAGAAAAATATCGTCCAATAAATTAATGATAGAAAAATTATTTACCAATAAATTAATGATAGAAAAATATTTTCCAATAAATATATAATTCCAATTTTTATGAAATTCAAATTGAATCTGCACCTTCTTTCGCCTAATTCATCATATGTTAATATCAATCTTACCATTGCCACTTGAAAATTAGTGAAATAATTTTTAAACAAATATAAAATATATAAAATCTATATTTGAATTTTTAATCTGATTAAATACTATGAATGATTTATAAAGCTAAAAAAGAAAAGTTTAAAAGTTTTTGTTTTTTTAAACTAAAAAAAAAAATAAAAACCAAAGAAACTTGTCGATTGTTCAAAGAAAACTGTTCCCTTCTTACTAGACAAATATAACTGAGTTAAAATAATTTCTTTAAAAGTACTTTAAAAGAATGCATTTCAATTATTAACTAATTAAAAGAAACAAAATTGGTTAAAAAATAGCTAAGAGGAAGAAATCAATACAATGTCAACTTTATTCTTTCGAATTTAACGTTCTGTTACAAGAAGAAACTTCCTGAAAATTTTCCTTCTTACTAGATAAATATAAGTGAATTAAAATCTTTCAAAGTACTTTAAAAGAATGTATTTCAATTATTAACTTAATAAAACAAACAAAATTAAATAAAAGACTGCTAACAGAAAGAAGTCAATACAATGCCAACATTATTCTTTGGAATTTAACATTCTGTTACAAGATCAGAATTATTAAAAACCTTAGATCTACTTAACCTTTAAACTGGTGTCAAATTCGTTGAATTCTGTATGTTTTACGATAATTTGTAACTTAAAGATGTTATATTTATGATTAAACGTCATGAGATAAACATTTCCTCAACATCAAATACAAGGGAACCCTTGTGATATACGCAAAAAATTTATTGATCGTTACAAACAAAATTATTAAAACTAACTTTCAGTTGACACAACTCAAATTGGCTTTCAAAAATCAAAATATTAGACATTAAAATGCATATGTTAGCCCCAGACCGCATACTATTAAACTGGCTTTTTATAGGTTGTTGACAGATAAAAAATAAAGTAATCTAAAAACATGTAATAAAAAGTTGTAAGGAAAGGTGATGATTCGGCATATGAATTACCGCACTTACTAATTAAAATTGCTATCAAAGAAATCACCAAGAAGTCTTCACTTTCAAATATTGTTTTTAATGCAGTTTAAAAGTTAAAGGAAATGTCAGTCAGACATCACAAAATCATAAATGGGATACTTTACGGAATAAATATATACAGAACAATCCTAACCGTGTTTTGAAAGATTTTTCTTATGCGCAATTGAAAGTAATTTGAAATATATTCAATATATTAATGCATTTACTCGTAACACACAAATTAATGAATTAATTAGATTACTCCAAGGACTAATTATGAAATCAGCAAGACTGAATAATTATTACCTAGAACGTTTTTCTAAAGTATTACAACATGTATTCAATATGCATTCAAATTCGCTTATTTACCAATAATTCTTAACGAATCAGTACACTTATTTTGACATTTGATTTATTTTTACCAATTATTTTTAATTCTGCAAGAATTACAGATTTTTGAATATTTTATATTTATTATCATTAGTAATAAAATATTTGAAATAAATATTAATTAATTAATTTACATTAATCGAGGTAATTAGAAAGGGAATTTACCTTATACAAATAAACAACCTTTGAATTTCCATTAAATTATAATCAGCTTTCACATTTTTTTCTTATTAAGAAGCCTAAATTTACATGAACTATTTAAAATAATTTTTTTCACTGATAAATAATTTAAATAAAATGTATGTTTATGTAATAGATAAAATAAGATATTTCTTGATTCAAGTACATAAATTAGACTCGTTTGGGTTAATTGTTTTAATCGTCATTTAAAATTCCTGATATATTCTTTTTAAAAGTAAAAGACCAAAGGCTGTCATTGTGTTATCTTAAATTTCCGCTATAGTAAAAAATATTTTATAGTACTATAATATAATTTTATAAATATAACACATTTAAATATATTTACAGCATTTTTTTTTTCTCTGTATTATAGCATAAATGTCTATTTTCTTTTATATCTGCATAAAAAGGGAATAATAACAATAATAAAAAAAAAAAGTTAACATTTCCTTAACTATAGCATAAAACTTAGTATCTAATTTTAAAATATTTCTTTTTTCCCTTGTTATTTTAACCTGATTTTCTTCTTTTCATTTTACTCAAATTAAAAGCACAAAAAAAAAAAGCTTGAAATGTTCCTTTACAAAAAAGTTAAGTTTCATACCCTTCTATTTAAAGTTCTTTTTTAACATCTCTGCACTCACACTTGCAGCTGCTTAACAATCTATTTTTAAGAGACGTAACGTCGGTTGTAACAAAAGCGTAAACATGAGCATATAGAAGTGGCTTAAAATAATTTTCTCTTGGTCGCTATTTGCTTTTCTTCGACTTATAAGAAGGTGTTTTTAACTGAAGACATCCATTCTTTTTATTTAGACTCATATATACAAGTTTATTAACCCGGATAGCTTGACAAAGTTCAATAACGAATTGTTGATGCAGTTCTTAGTGGTAGGTAGTCCTCAAAATTTAAGAAATGTATAATTGTCCCGTTCGCGCACACATACTATAACTGAAGACATTCACTCTTTTTATTTAGACTCATATGTACAAGTTTATTAACCCGGATAGCTTGACAAAGTTCAATAACGAATTGTTGATGCAGTTCTTAGTGGTAGGTAGTCCTCATAATTTAAGAAATATATAATTGTCCCGTTGGCGCACACACACTATCACGAAATCGTGAGCCCGAATAACAAGTGACTGTTTATAAACTATACGTCGAACAGCAAGAGAAAAGGCTTAATAACCACACTACTACACATTTTACGCCTGACAAGATATTAACCGCTCTCTTCATATTACAGGGTTGTAAAAAAAAAAAAATCAATTTTTAAAATAAAACCGCACGGCCATATACACTTGGAAAATCTCTTCATTTGAGACCCACAGCAGGTAAATGCAAATTGAAAATGACTTTTTTGAGGGGGATCATGGCTTCTAAAGCAGGTAATAATAAGCAATTTCGGTTTGGCTTCAAAACACCAGCCTGTAATAGGCAAGAGATTTTGATGCGAATTTTCAATGGCTGCCACGTGATGTCAGATGTCGACCCACCCAAACTACACGAGTAAGCAGAAATTCTTTCATATAGCACGACGCTACTAATAAGAAAGAGTAAAAATCGGAATTTCGTGACGACCCGAATTTCTGTTCATTTAGGCGAGCAGGGTCTCGACCCTTCGCCCAGTACATGACCCCATGCTGACCCTTGTAATGAACGAGTAAAACCTTCTTTTTCTGAAATGGATCATGCAAAGGCATTATGATTAACTTTGCCTCAGAGGAGGATATTGTCCCGCATCGCCAGTGAATTTCATCTCGACGCTTTGGGGGAATTTCCGATTGCTCAGGACGTCAACCGATGAATAGAGAAGAAAGTAAGGTTATTATTTTGCTAACCTTTAAACGGTGAGCATTTATAGCTGCCCATTTCTTTTTTCTTCTTCCCCAGAGATGTTTATTTTCTTCCTGAAACCTTTACCTCTGAGATTAATTATATTAATTAGTCTCTGAGCACGACTGGAGAAATCCAGTTTTCTGCACGATAATTGATCAGGATGGGATTTCAATATTCATCTAGTTTAAGGAATTCATAGAAGTTAAGTAGAAAAAAATATGTACTTAAGTAACATGTTCTATTCTTATTAATGGATAGTTTTCAATGATCGATAGGTTTATTTTTCAGAGAGTACTCTTAATGACCAAGTACAAATTGATTTTGTAAATTTAATAATAAAGTATTGTAACACATCATTTAATAATAAAGTATTGTAACACATAATTTAATAATAAAGTATTGTAACACATCATTTAATAATAAAGTATTGTAACATATCATCTTCTTAAAGCTTTTCACTATGGAGCACGATTGGAGGAATCCAGTTTTCTGTACAATAATTGATCAGGGTGGGATTTCAATATTAATCTAGTTTAAGGAATTCATGGAACTTAAACAGAAAAAATATCTACTTAAGTAACATATTCTCTTGCTATTAATCGATAGTTTTCAACGTAAGAGACAAGGTAAATCTTTTCAGAGAGCACTTTTGATTATCAAGTACAAATTGATTTTGTAAATTAAATAATAAAGTATTGTAATGCATGATTATACACATCATCTACTTATGTATTATAGCATATCTTTTTACTTTGGAGCACGACTGGAAATATCCAGTTTTTTGCACGATAATTGGCCAGGATGGGATTTCAATATTAATCTAGTTTAAGGGATTCATAGAAGTTGAAGTAGAAAAAATACGTACTTAAGTAACGTATTCTCTTCCTATTCAACTTCAGGGACAAGGTAAATCTTCTCAGATAGCACTTTTAATTACCAAGTACACACACACTGACTTTGTAAATTAAACAATAAAGTATTGTAGTGCATGATTATACACATCATCTTCTTATAGCTTTTCATTTTGGAGCACTACTGTAGAAATCCAGTTTTCTGTACAATAATTGATCAGGATGGGATTTCAATATTAATCTAGTTTAAGGAATTCATGGAACTTAAACAGAAAAAATCTATATCTACTTAAGTAACATATTCTCTTGCTATTAATCGATAGTTTTCAACGTAAGAGACAAGGTAAATCTTTTCAGAGAGCACTTTTGATTATCAAGTACAAATTGATTTTGTAAATTAAATAATAAAGTATTGTAATGCATGATTATACACATCATCTTCTTATGTATTATAGCATATCTTCTTACTTTGGAGCAAGACTGGAAATATCCAGTTTTTTGCACGATAGGGATGGGATTTCAATATTAATCTAGTTTAAGGAATTCATAAAAGTTCAGGAGAAAAAATGTCTACTTAAGTAGCATATTCTCTTCCAATTAATCGATAGTTTTTTTTTTTTTTTTTTCAGAGAGTATTCTTAATGACCAAGTACAAATTGATTTTGTGAATTAACTGATAAAGCATTATAATTCATGATTATACACATCTTCTCACATGTTTTCACTCTCAACATTATAAATCTACTAGGTGAATATATAATACAATTGAGTTCACATTAATTATCAGATTTCATGCAAATTTATATTTTTATCTATCAGTAAATTTAAAATAAATTGATATGCATTTACGCTTGAATTACATGTATATTATAGCTAGGATATAAATATAATACTACTAGGATATAAATACAATATTACTAGGATAACTTCTAGGGTATAAATATAATTTCATCTATTTATGCTATTACAATTTATAGTTTCTAATGGATGAATGAAAAAAACATCCATCATAAAAAAAAAAATATTGATTATTTAACTATCTATAGTTTTCTTTTTGCTGAATATGTTTTAATTTCAACTTAATGGTAAAAAACACTTTTTTTTATTGCAGAATTTAAAAAAAAAAAAATTGAGGAATAAATGTTTATGATTTACGTTATGATAGTAAAAGTTTTGTGTCTTTCAATGAATTTCAGAACAAATTGCTTAAAAAATATTTATAAAGGTGATGCCTTTAAAAAATACCACTATAAAAATTTTGAATGTATAAATTTTGATAGCTATTTTTACAAGAATCGTTGGGTAAAATATAAGGGATTTTAAAAATTAATAGAAAATTACTTACTTAAAAATAGATAATTCTTAAATTAATTTGTAAAAATAAAGAGATATAAAAGTGTTTTTGCTTTAAAAATTTAATTCAAGAATAACATATTTCTTATTGCTTAAAAATACTTTTTTGTTTTATGATTAAAAATCAAATTTTTATTCATTAAAATTGTTAGCTACTTATTTAATTACTTTTTTTTTTATAAAAACTAAATTTAGTAAAAATTTTATTTTTATTTGTTTATTTATTATTATTATTATTTGCGAAAATATTGAGCCTTTTAACTGTTAGGAAATATTGACAAAACTTTTAAATTCGTTTAATTTCATTAATGATTAAGTAGTTTATTTATGTGCTTTCTGATATACAATAGAACAAAATACATGATAAAAACAAATTTAAAGCTTTGACATTATTAATATATTAGTATGTAGGTTTAAATTTTTTTATGTTTGTATAAAATTTTTTTACAAATTCAGATGTATTTTTGTTAATTATTTTAATGTATTTTCAACGTTTTTTTTTTTTACTTAACATGTTTAAGAATGGAATTATAAGTTCATTAAACGTTAAAAACATCATTATGAATTTTATTCAAATGCAAAATTAAAATATTTTGGGTCAGGCGGGTTAATTGAAAACCGGCATCGACCGTGTCTACGTAGAGTTTAGACGAATTTTAAGACTGTAGCGAATAAATCCTAGTAACAATGGGAATGCACTGCTGGTAATTCGGCGCTTTTAAATGCAACAGTTTTTAACGGTCTCATCACTTGATAAGCAAGCTTGTGTACGCTGTATGTTTTAAAGTTTTTGTTGCACATTTATTTCTATAATTTTTGGAAGATAAGAAAAAGTATGTTATCTGTATTATTCATTTCTGCTATTGAATGATTTCTTTAACAGAATATTATTGAATTATGCCTATACCAGTTTTTGCTGATTTTCAGTGTGACATTTACAGTTACCCCTAATAAGAGTGGAGTAATTGTAAACGTAATTTATCTTTTGATTTTATACTATTCCGGTATGTGAAGATTGATGTAATAAATGGGAATAAAACATACAGAGAAGATGGAGCCTTTCATGTTAAAATATTAGTAGTATATTATAGAATTGAAGGAACTGCAGTATAAGTACATTGGAGGCTGGTGGTCCTACTGAATTGGCTAAGGATGTAGAAGATGTTCAAGTAAAGTGCCTTATTGCAAAATCACAAATAGGTTTCCACTTGTTATAGGCAAGAACTGAATATACTTATTCAAAAATTCATTTAGGGCAATTATACTTCAGGCGAGATCCCAAAATGGCGTTTAACGGCATGACTGGCACTTAAGGCTTATTAAACGATATCGATCAATTTGTACAAAAAAATTCGGAACATTTGCAGAAATCACGAAAATATTCCAGGGACCCCTTTGTCATTTATGGGGTTTGTGACACTATAAAAAGCTGGACTTGGATCACTCAGTTGGTAAATATTGTGTATACCTAGTGTACATCGAAGGCGAAACAGGATTTGTCAATGAGGTTAAGAGCCATTGTACTAAAACAAGACGGTATTTACAATTTCCTTTTAAACACAGGAGTAATTGTAAAATGCTGGAGTTATTGTAAACAGACAAGTACGAGTATATTAATTGATATTGAAACGAAAATAAAAATAAATTTTAACTAGGAAAGTGAACTAACAACTTGATGACAATTTTTATTGTTTTGTTTTTCACCTATTGTTTGTTTACAAAAGGGTAAGTAAACTAAATAAGGTAAATAAGAGTTATGAAATTCGTTTACATTTATATCACCTTATTCTAAGGTGTATATAATACTCAAATTGAGTATTCTTCAAAAATTATTAAGCGCAATACGTACTTGTATTGAGTCACATTTATATTTCGGATGTCAACTTCAAAAAAATTTAAAGCATGTAAAATTTCAAATCAGCTAAATCATTTGAACAAGTTAATTTAAAGCGTAACAGTGACTAAAAGTAATATTTCATGAGAATGTTAATTAGCGTAAAATGAAAATAACAATGTTTCTAATATAACATTAATTCCAATGCGGTTAACGTTTTTGACAGTAATGTCGAATACAGACAAAAAAAATTTAAGAAATGTATTATTTTTTCTTTTGCATAATTCTTCCACTGCGAAATTTTTAAAATTTTTATTTAAAATTTCTAAAATTATTTGAACACTTTATCTCTTTGCTACCAAAAGTTTATCAAGAAACCTTGAACCACTAAAAGAGTTGCTATCAAACAAACACTCAAGCTAAAAAAAAATAACTGAATCAATTGACTTACTATATATTGATTCAACCGACCTGAATTAAAAAAATTAAATTAGTATAATTCATCATCCCTATCGAATATTAGTTATCTACGATATTAATTTCAGTGACCCATCAATAAATTCAATAGATCCCTTCCTTATTCATATATTTTAAATAATTGAATCATGGTTAAAATCTATTAAATTTATTTCTTTAAATAATTTAATTTTATTTTATTTCTTTAATTGGTAATTAAAGAAATAAAATGATTTTCGATTTCACAAAAGAAGTAATTACCTAATGTATGCCATCTAAATACTAGATATTTTTTAAGACTTTTCAACTAAAATTTTAACTTCTGGTTTTTTTTTTTTTCCCCTTCATTGAAACACTTTTCAAATTTTCAAATTTTCAAATGTAAATAATAACAAATTAAGTTGTTTGTCATTGAGATTAGATACACAGGTTTTATAAAACAATAGTAGCAAAAATAATCTTACGCTTTTCTTTGTTTGGTATAAAGTAATCACCATAAATAAACGTTTACAGACTCTTGAAAGTGGAAAAAGTAAATAATCAATTCTAACAGTTTCTCCATTAATTACAAAGTTCTTTTTTTACTTTCACTTCTTTTCCACATAGTTTAGATTTTGAATTAAGTGAATTTAAGAGTTATAATTAGAGTTTAAAAAGAGTTTTTGAAAAAATAAAAATTGGTCTTATTTTTTGGGCAGAATAGTATGTATCATATTCTGAAATATTTTAAACAGTAATTATTTTAGCAGTCGTAATATTTTAACTATTACAATTGCAAGTTTAAGTGAAATTCGTTAATGAAACGGATCATCGATTTTTGAATTGTGATATTATTTATATTTTATTACAAAGAATATAACGAAGAAGTCACTTGAAAGATTTTATTGTTCATATCATTAAAATTGAAATTGATGGACATACAATTTGAAAAAGTATATAAAAATAAAAGTTTATTAAAGTTTTTATATTGACTACATAAAATAAATTAATAAAAAGTATATTAAAGTTTATTTAAGTTTAATAAAAGTTTATTTTGTGCATAACAATATCTATTTTATTATAGTTTGATAAAAAATATTGTTTATATTTTGTTTATTAAAAAAATTAGATAAATATCAACATATTTTCATATATGGAATAAAGTTTGATAAAAGTTATAAAGTTTTATAAAAGTTTAATAGTTATAGTTTTATATTTTTTTTATTTACTATCTCATATATATGTATATATATATATATTAAAAACAAAATATTAATGATGTATATATAAACAATAAATATTGTTATATTTTTTGTATATATAACAATATCTATTGTTTATATTATTTAACAATATTTGTATAACATAAAATATTGTTTATATTTTGTGCACTTCGCAAATGCACAATAGAGCTATAACAAAAATTAGATAAATATCAACATATTTGCATATATGGAATAAAAAGAAATTTTTAGAAAATATACAATGTAACAAAGAAGAAGACAAAAAATAAACATTTTTTACTATCTCAAAACTATATCGTTTTAATGAAACCTTATTTTTTTAATTCTTATTTGAAAAAAAATTAATTCAACCTTTCATCCGTAGAAACGGGAATTTCGTAAAGAAACACAACAATAATAATGATTATTAAATTAAACTTATTCACTTAATGAAAAAGATATGACTTTCTTATAGAGGAGAAAGAATTTCATTCCCCTCTGAAAAGGAGAAGAAAAAAAAATCGTCTGCCCATCAACTCCTCCCCTCTCAAAGCAGTTACTCCTCTCTAAGTAGCTAATGATGATAAGATCGGAGAATAATGATAGGAAGTAGTCATTTTAATTAATAGTCGTGAACATGTTTCATGTATTGCAACACATGAAACTGGTTCATGCACTTTAGAAATTTGGCTGGGTTTAGAATTAGTTCAACTTGAACTCTATTGTATCTTTTACTGCAAGTAAATAAATATACTGATGAGCGAAATGTCTAAAGATTGAAATGAGGTTTGTGTGTGTTATGCAGGTACAGGTAAACACATCTAATAAAGATCTTTAAAGATAAGAATTTATACTTATTTTTTTACCATCTCATCTAAGGCTGTAGGTTAGAAAGTTAAAATTTAAATTACTTCACGTTTGCATTATTACATTTAGGTATTTTTTATTCCTTTCGCTTTTTAGACAATTAAATGAAGCTAGAATAAGATGAAACTAGTTGATAAATTGGTTGCGTAAATAAATAAAGACTATATATATATATTATGTGTGTGTCAGTTCTTGTATCTGTAGTTTTGTATTGATGTATTTGATTGTAGTTGTCGTATCGTCAGTTTTTTGTATTGATCTATTGTGTTATATAAATATAATGTTTTATGTATAAGATATTTTTGTATTGCGGTATATATATATGAGATACGCACGAGGGTTATCAATACATAAGGGGCATGGGTCCTTTTCTAATACTTCCTTTGATTGATATAGTTTCTTTTTATATTAGTTTCACGCCATCCTGTTTTTCCATTTCGAAAATAATAGAAACGAAAATGTATTTAGATTAATTTTATTTTTAATGTATTTAGATTTTTTCAAGGGTAGAAATTATTAAGTTGTATAAATAACGTGATCCAAGAGAAGTTCTATATTTTAAAATTATCGATTCAGGGATAATTTCGGAATTATCGTTTTCAGTTCGACTTGGGAGCCAGTGGTAACATGCGCAACAAGCATGCGTTAGGTTTTGGATTATAATTCCTAGATGGCATCAGTTGCAGTCGATGTTTAGAGAAAGGAGGAAACTAGATAGTGATTGTGCCAGAGTGCATAAATGTCTCGCATAAACAGCCAGGTAAAATGCTTTTGGATTGCGACTATTCACCCATTCGATATTCAGATGTACCTCTAAAAGGAGTCTGGTATTGGATAAGTTAATAACTCTAAGATAATCACTTTTATTAATGATACATAAGAGAAACACGAGGTCCTTCGGAAGCTCTATATCTCATTTTTTAATACTTCAAATGCTGGAAAATATTTTATTTTTATAATTCTCAAAGCTTTGTTTTCAAGAGTTAGGTATTTTGACCTGAAATTATTCACCAATAGAATAGCAAATATATAGTAGATTTAGCGCTATCCAGAAGGTCTTGCTATATAGACCGATATACCTCCCCCCCCACCCCCTTAAATTTTGAACGATCATATATTCGGGTAATATCTGAGAGGTTTACAGCTTAAAAATCCTAGAATCCAACATAAGGACTTTATAAAAACGTCCTATCTAAGTGCTCGGCCAGTATAGAAACAGAGGCTTTCTGTTCAGTTCCACATATCGTTTTTCGAAAAAGAAAATGCATACCAACCCCTATGGTCGTTATTTTCAAATTATTAAGTATGTTATTATTAAAGTTTTACAATCATAGCATAAATTTAATTAATTGTTTGCACTAAATAATTAAATTTCATTATGTTTCATTATTGAAAATTTTATAAAAATCGATATTATGCAAGTAAATTTTAAGAATCAGCAAAAAACTTTATTCTTTAATCTGATCTGAACATGACAGAAATTCAATAAAAATCAATTTGAAAAATAGTATCTATTATGCCACCAATTGTGTTTAGAATTCATCAATAGTTAGAATAGAAATCAATTTGAAAAATAGTATCTATTATGCCACCAATTGTGTTTAGAATTCATCAATAGTTAGAATAGAAATCAATTTGAAAAATAGTATCTATTATGCCACCAATTGTGTTTAGAATTCATCAATAGTTAGAAGAAATTAGTTTTTAGTTTAAAATTTTTATTTTATCATATGATAAAATATATATTAAAGACAACATATAGTGCAGAATGAAATATTGTAAATTAATTGAAACTGATAAAAAAATACCTTATAGCTTTAGTTATGTCAAAACAACTACCTAAAGTTATAGTGCATAGTCGATAGCGACAGTATGAATTTTACAAAAGATAAACACTGATTACAGTAAAATTGAACTTTTGTATTTAAACTGAAGAAGAAAAATTATAATTTAAATTTTTTTAAAGTAATAAAAAGCAATTTTTATAAAAGTTTTCATAATATATATGATAAACTATTTATGTGGAAATTTTCAATAAATTAAACCTGTAATGCGTTACAAAAATGATATTAATACTGTCGTTATAGAACAAGTTATAAACAAAAAATAATACTTTAGGATATAGCTTCATAACATATATATTTTTTAATTTGCCCTATTTGTGTCAAAAGAAATGTTTAATTCATCACAGTTCCTAAAAATTACGAATTAAAACTAATTATTGTTAATTTATTTTAACTTTTAATCTTAAACATTAAATATTCCTTTCACATAAAAATTTCTAAAAGCTTCTTAAACTACAAACAATTTAAAATATCTTTACTTATTAAGAACTACTTATTAAATAAATATATAATACTTAAAATCACGCACAAATTGATACAAAAGTATTAATAACATAATACTTATTGAGCAACAATCTTGAAACGAACCATAGCTAAAGGCTTTTTGAAATCATTATTTCTTTCGCAAAAATTGTCTCCTATCTTAAATCTTGGTTACATTTATTATACAAATTTAAAATAATATTTAAACAAAGTATTACATATGGCAGATGTCTAATATCATAAAAGTTAATTTGTTCGGTTGGATAAAGATTATTATTAATTCTTTTTTATTGTTATTATTATAGAATTAATTTTTATTTGCCAAAAAAAAAGGAATACACATTACTCCTTTCGCAAAAATCCCTCATATTCGTAGTTATTTTTACGTCTATTATACAAGTTTAAAATAATAAACTGAAATAGCACACTGCTCATGTCATGTGTCCATTATCGTCAGACAAGAAGAATGATTAATTCTTGTTTTTGTGATTTTTATAATAAGAATTTATTTTTAATAGAAATAACAAAAATAGAAATGAATCATTACACTTTCCAACAAAATTGCTTCACATTCGTAATTATTTTTTACATCTATTATCTAGAGTTAAAATAATATTGAAATAACATACTGTTCATGTAATATGTCTATTGCAGCTTAACTAAATTCGCCTATACTAGATAAAAGATCAATTTGTGTTTTTTCGTAATATTTATAATAATAAGAATGTATTTTTAATAGTAAATAACTAAAAATAAATAAATAGTCTCACATTTGTAGTTATTTTTTACATAAATTATGATTTAAAATTAAATTTTAACAATATACTACACATGGTAGATGTCTACAATTAACTTGTTTAGAAAGGCGAAGATAACGGTTTATTCTTTTTAATTTTTATAATAACAATTAACTTTTATTAGTAAGAAAGGAAATAAAAATAACTGAGAATTTTTAGTTCTTTGTTATAATTATTGTACAAATTTAAAATCATACTTAAACAATGTGGCAGATGTCTAACAGCATACAATTTAATTTGCTCGATCGGATGAAGATAAGGATTAATTCTAATATTTTCTTCTAATTTTTATTATAATAATAGTTAATTTTTATAATTAAAAAAAGAACTAAAAGAGATATAAATCATTACACCTTTCACAAAAATGACCTGTCATTCATAGTTAATTTTTACATTTATTAGACAGATTTAAAATAATATTGAAATAACGTACTACACATGGCAGATGTTTAATATCGCTGAATTAAATTGATTTGGCCAGACGAAGTGAAGGGTTAATTTTTATTTATTATTCTAACAACAATTAGTTTTTATTAGTAAGAAAGGAATTAAAAGCATATAGAAACATATACATCTTCCGCCAAAAATGAATCATTACACCTTTCACAAAAAAAAAAAATTGCTTCACATTCGTAATTATTTTTTATATCCATTACATAGATCTAAAATAATATTGAAACAACATACTACACCTGTCATGTGTCTATTACCGCTTAACTAAATTTGGCTAGAATAGAAGGCTGGTCGCTTTTGTTTTTCGTAGAATTTAACTAATAATAAGAATGTATTTTTAATAGTAAAAAGAACTAAAAATAAATAAATCATCTTCCATTTGTAGTTATTTTCTACATTGATCATACAGACTTAAAATAAAATTGAAAGAATATACTACACATGGTACATGTCTAATATCGCACAATTAAATTTGTTTAGCCAGACCAAGATAATGGTTTATTTGTTTTAGATTTTATGATAATAACAATTAGCTTTTATTAGTAAGAAAGGAAATAAAAAATCGCTGTACATTTATAGTTCTTTGTTACATTTATTGTACAAATTTAAAAATCATATCTAAACAATGTACTACATATGGCATATATCTTAACACCATACAAGTTAATTTGCTCCGTCGGACGAAGATAATGATTAATTTTAATTCTTTTTTCTTCTAAATTCTATTAAAATAACAGTTAGTTTTTATAAGTGAAAAAAGAACTAAAAGAGATATAAGTCACTACACCTTTCGCCATAATTGTTAAACATTCGTAGTTATTTTTTACACATATTATACAGATTTCAAATCATATTGAAATAAGCATACTACATATGGCTGATGTCTACATTCGCTAAATTAAATTTGTTTGGACAGACGAAGAGAATGGTTAAATTCTTATTTATTAGTATAGTAACAACTAGATTTACCGCTTAACTAAATTCGGCTAGAATTGAAGAATTATCATTTCTGATTTTTCATAGAATTTATAATAGTAAAAATGTATTTTTAATAGTAAAAAATAACTAAAAAATTAACAAATCATCTCACAATTGTAGTTATTTTTTACATCGATTATACAGATTAAAAAAAAAAAAAAAAAAAACCATGGTGGCTGTCTAACATTGCTCAAATAAATTTGTTTCGCCAGATGAAGATAATGGTTTATTCGTTTTAAATTTTATGATAATAACAATTAGCTTTTACGAATAAGAAAGGAAATAAAAAATTGATGCGAATTTTTAGTTCTTTGTTACATTTATTGTACAAATTTAAATTCATACTTAAACAATGTACTACATATAGCAGATGTCTAACACTATACAATTTAAATTGCTCTGTCGGACGAAGATAATGATTAGCGCTTATTCTTTTTCTTCTAATTTTTGTTATAATAATAGTTAGTTTTTACAATTAAAAAATAATTAAAAGAGATATAAATCATTACAACTTTCGCAAAAATTGCTTTTGAATTCATAGCCTTCGAATTCATTGCCCTCACTTTCGCAGTTATTTTTTAAACCTATTATACAGATTTAAAATAATATTGAAATAACAAACTAAACATGCCAGATGGCTAAATTCGCTAAATTAAATTTGTTTGGACAGACAAAGAGAATGGTTAATTCTTATTTATTATTATAATAACAATTAGATTTTATTAGTAAGACAAATAAAAAATAAGTAAATATAAAACTCGATAAGCATTTTGTAATTATTTTTTACATATATTATACAGTTTTAAAAACAAATTTATATTGATAAAAGTATATTATCTTCCCCAGCAATTAGATTTATAACTCAGTAATACGCAAAAAAGAGCACATTATAATTCAATTACATGAGATATTTAATTTTCCTCTTTAATATTATAAGAAACTAGTTTAGATGGACATGACATTAACCATTTACAAACCATAATTACACATCATCTAGATTCAAGTATGATCGACATTGAAACGCTAATGAAATTCTTCGAGTGGTCGGCGCATCTTCAAAGAATGCTATTTAAATTCAGATCACAAAGCTCATACGAAGCAAATAAATTATGGCATAACATTCTTCTTGCCGAAAAACTTGTGCTCCGAAAATCTCACGACTGCTCACAGGTCAAAGAAAAAAATATCGGCTGTCCACTCTTTTAATAATCACTCTTAGTACAATTAGTCGAGGTTGCCAGCCTGGAACAATCACCTGAGATTGTTATCATTTCTCGCATTGTTTAATTAGCAACGGTCCCTCAAGCACTTGATATGTTCCCAGATACCTATGTGAGCTTACCAGTGCGACGGAATTCGTAATGAACTATGCAGTGACTTATCAGTTAAAAGTAATTTCAGTTTAAAAAATGATGGTAGTTATGTTATCATTTGAAGCGTTTAAGAGTTTAATAAATTCGTTTCCCATTGGGGTTCAGTGTGTCGAGTAAAAGAATTTCGTGCATAATTTTTCAAAAGTTTTAAAAGCATTTTTAAAAGGAAATTTAATTGTTTAAATTATTTCTCTAATAATAATAATAATAATATAATTTATTTAATTCTAGATATCATTTAGTTTGGTTTGGTTTGTCGCTCTACGGTCATCTTCTGCACACAAGGGCTAAACAGGCCGAGACCTACAGTTTAAAGTGGATTCCGAACCACTCACAAACATCCATGCCACCGCCAGATTCGATCTTAGAGCCTGTGGTATCATAGGCCAGAGCGGTCCTTTGGCCATCAGACCGCAGATATCAATTAGAGTTGGGAGGACTCAGTCCAAAATCTGAGAAGCAATACAAATTGAAAGTCACCTCGATTTGGATTGGTGCATCTCTCTACGATCATTTTTTGCACACTTTAGGCTAATTAGACAGGGGATCTACTGTTTGACGTGGATTCCAAACCACTCACAAACATCCATGCCATCGCTAGTATACGAACCTGAAGCACTAAAGGCCAGAGCGCTAGTCATTTGGCCATCAGGCCGCTCTCTCCATGGGTATGAAAAAATCTGTAGACGTGAAAGTTCTTTAGATATGTTTTAAGAAGACAGATGGATGGTTAGAAGTCCCTCCAAATACATCCCCTAAGTATTTGTTTTCATATTTTAATCACAATCGGACACAACTTTGACTAATTGAATTTGTATTCCTACTTTTTTTTTTTATGTCAACCACAATCATGTCATATCTCTTTACGGGGTTAAACGTCAAGACGCGTAAGTCTTTATTTAAAAAAATATTTCAGACTTATAATCACACTTAAAATAAAATTAATTTATAAAAAAATCAAAACCAGTAACAATTTTTCTATATAAAAATACTAAGAAATAAATTTATGTAAGCTAGAAAAAAACAGAAGCGAAAATGAATCTCACACGGTCTGACATTACATAAAAATATATATTGATACAAAGTCCTCATTTATGTTAGCATTTGCTTTTTTATGTAGTTGAGTCTGCAAGTCATTTAGATCTAAAAATTATAGTTATAATATATAATCCCGGCCGGAAAATTATTACTTGAATGAAAATAATTAGATTACGATCTATAGTTAAGTTGAAGGCGTGGTGCAGATTCTAATAAATCTTCATCCAGACTCTTTGTACTATCAAGTCAATTCTAAGTAGCGAGTCTGTAAGGTTTAAGTACAGATTTTATACTGGAACAGTGTTATTTACTTAGATTCCCTTAATAGCTGAGAGTATCTTAGTACATAAGAGCTTGTTCCTTGAAAATTTTAGAAGGGGTCATCATTTCATAATTTTTTTTTGTATCTTATCGCTAGTTATGTTAGTGTGCTAGATGTTACTAGACGTACTTAAAAAATCGTTGAAACGTCTAGAGTTAATATTGAAAGTATTACTTAGTACTAAATTATCAGTATTCTAACAATAATTCCTAATATAAATATTTTTAAATGCTAACTTTTGTTAAAGAATATTTAACTAGCTGATTTGGATATACATTTGACGTTTTTATACAAAATGCAGTTTAAACTTTTATTTTGTGAATAAAAGAGTCCTTCTTACATTATTAAAAATCTAAAGCAGAATATTTTTTAATATTGTTTATAAAGAATGTAACTTTAATTTTTTATTTTGTAAAAAAATAGTCACTCTCATTTTATGTAAAAAAATCGAATTTTATAAAATTCCTAATTATACTAAAAATTTAATAACTATAGTAAAAATGTGTTATATACGCAAATATGGATCCTTTTTAAAACTCTTCTATCTAAAATTAAAGATATTTTACTTTTAAAGCGTTAATTATATTCAGTACACAGCCTATTTTAGCAATGTATTTACGTAAACCGCCTTTAGTTCAAACATACAGAAAATTCATTTCTAATTTGGTGTTTAATAATAATGTTATTTACGCATTTTGTGCAAATGTATATTAGTCCTTTAGAAGAAAAAATTGCAACCCTAACCAATAAAGTAGAATGTTATCAATAAAAAAATCAATTAAATGCAAGAAAAACCATCGACGACTATAAGTATTTCATGTTAAATTAATTATTTTTAAATACTTTAAGAAAAAAATCTCATAAAAGATATTTTGAAAATCATCAGTAACCAACATTTAGTGACAAAAAAATATTTGCACAATTTTATGAATAAATTTTAATCAATATGACAACATAATATAATATTTTTGATTTTTATATTTATAGTAAATAGGCAATATATAGATATATAAATACGCATACTATTGATTATTAAAATTTATATAAATCTTTACAAAAATATTTATATGAAAAATTAAAATTTTTTACCCTGTAAAGTAATACAAGATTAAATCTATGATATTATACAGAAATTTTGAATTAAGATGTGAACATCTTTGAAAATTTTTTATGAATGATGCTTAATCAATATGACCATATAATATAATATTTTGGTTTTGATTTCTACATTTATATTAAAATAGGCAATATATAGATATATATACATATTATTGATTATCAAAATTTATATAAATCTTTACAAAAAATATGAAAAAATTAAACTTTTACCACCGTGTAAAGGAAGGCATGGTTAAATACAGAAATTTGAATTAAAATGTGAACATCTTTTTCAAAAAAAAAAAAAAAAAAAAAAAAATCAAAGATTCTCTAATAATTCCTCCCAGGTAATTTTCCATATTTTTAGTGAAATTCTTTTATATTTCACACGACTTCAGAGAGTAAAAGGATATTCTATTTGGGATAAAATAGCATTGATCTTTGAACCATACGATCGGGATTGCGGAAATTTTCTGTAATAATCTAACGTTTACTCAGCATTTATTTGGACCTTCATAACTTTGTAATATACCTTGTATATTCTCACGAATCAAGTATATTTATGCGCATATTTTTACTATCTATTAGTTTTTTGTTCAAAAGTTTGGTAAACGGGAAACCGATCGTTTTGACCTTGAGCTTTTGGGTTAAACGTAGCAAGTATGAAATTCAATTTATTTCTTAAGGCTAATAATTTCTTAAGCCACAATTTCATCAGTTTTTTATTGTGTTTGATCATGAAACCTGAGTATCATCATGATCGAATATATTCACTGCGAAATACATTATATTTTTGTTTATAATAACCATTAAATTAATACCCTGAATATACTTGACATACATACTTTAGAACCACGTCAAAAATAATTATTTAAAAGCATCAATAATTCTGAATTACATTTTTGGGACGAGGATTTAATAAAATTAAAAACTTGTGAATAACAGGTATTTTTAAAATGTAGTTAGTTTTATTCATTCCGTTGACTTTGACAAATTTATTAAGTTTAAAGATCTCACAGTTGGTGTCCAAAGACTTTTCCTTTGCATTTATAATTCATTTATTATGAGCAACACAATAAATACAAAAACATGAATGGAAAACAAATTAATGTAATTTAAAGTTTCAATAAAGATCTGCCACCTTTTTTATAAATATTTTAAAATATATACCTAGTATCATTGTGAGCGGCCAATTGGAAAGTGGTCCACAGGCTTCAGGTTCGAATTCTAGCTGTGGCATGGATATTTGTTAGAAATTCGGAATCTAAGTTAAACTGCAGGTCCCGGTCTAATTAACCTACATTGTGCACGAAATGACCGTAGACCAGTATCATTGTAGGTTTTTCATGAAAATTATTCTTTTTTTTTCCATATCTTCAAAGGATTACTTATAAATAAAAACAAAATTATTAAAAACATTTCATTTTGCATGCAAATCTATACATTTGCTAATATTTAATGAATAACAGCGATTAAAAAAATTGATGCTATGATATCCCCTCAAAAGACCTATAATTCTAAGTACAGCACTAATTTAAAAATTTAAAGTCATCTGATAATTTGGTATCTAAATGTGCATGGTAATTCAATTTCTCCAGCTACTCTTCATTTTTAACAGTATATTTCAGTCTCAACATTGCAGAAGTATCACACTATTATTTAAGATAAGAGTATTACTCTGACTCATAATAGCCTTTTGTGCACTAGAAGGTGATTCATTCCCGCACCCATATGCAAAAAGAAATATAAAAGCAGAGCAGTATTGAAACACGAGATAAACACTGAATCTTTGATCCGTGAATGAACGCAAATTTCCAACCACCTATTGAAGTTCCAACCTTGTATCACCTCGCCCATCCATTGTAAAGGTCACCGGTCTTCATAACAATAACCGAAGTGGGCTCACTTTCTAAACAAGCTCTTAGTTAAAAGAAAAGGTGTCTTCAATATCACTGGAGATCTCAACACATGGCTTTTTTGTTCACCCAAACAGTGGAAAGATAGCGTCAATAAGCGGCAGTGTCTTTTGTAAGTTTTAATTAGCACGGTCCTTGAAGGAGAAAGTAAATGAGATCAAACGCCATCAAATTAAAGCTTCTAACCACTGGTTTGGTGGAAATGATGATCAAACAGCAGGATCTTTGGTTGCGGAAGAGCCTAAGAAGGGTTTTGGTGAAGCAATCGTCCTTTACTTCCAAGGGCAAAAGAGCATAATAATGGATTAACAAAGTGAATGCGTCGTTTTAAATGAGTTGGCACTTCAATAAAGGAGGATAGTTGTTTTTCAATTAAAATTTGATTCAATTTGTGAAAAATCTCCATTCATACATTTTAATTGGATAAAAAGCAAAATCAATTCTGGTTACCGTATTTAACACTCTTGTTTAATATAATATTGGAATTTTATCATTTTTTTTTTTTTTTCAGTTTATAATTATAAAAAAGTTTTGCAAAGGAAAAAATGTTGTATAAATCGTAAATTTTTAAGCAATGCAGTAAATTCTATCAAGTTTAATTTCTCAAAAATATGAGATTATAAAAGTTTCCTTTACCTTCATATCTATATTTTTAGATCGTACTTATTCTGTGCATCAAGGGTGTACAAACTGCATGCATTCCTCATTAAGTTTAAGCCGTTAGTCCGCATCGCCATGAATTATTTAATCCTTTAACATGTATAGGATAGGAAATTTTCGAAACCGTCTTCCTAGTTAAAAAATTTTTTCAAAAATTTATTGACACTAGTAACTTCTGATTTTCAAAAGTAATATCTTTGCTAGATTTATTTAGCAACTATTTTCCCAAGATGATGCAATAAAAGTGCCACTTCAATCATTACCATCTGCATTCTTGATGAGAACCTGTGAAACGATTTAAATCAAAAATAATTTATTAATCTTCTGTCATTATTTCCGATAAGGACAATTATATATTGCTACTTCGTAAAGATTAAAAGGCAAAAGCCGTTTTGGGCTAAACATTTATCTTTCTATTAACATCTTTTGTCATGGTTATTACTTGTAACAATAGGAAACTCTTGATTAATGAAAATATATAATTAACTTTACACTTGACATCTACACAGATCGAATAATATATTAAAACAATACATTGTTATGTATCCAGTATAATCCTTGCTTACTTTATATTTTATTTCTGTTCAACAAAGTATTAATTTAAATAAAATAAAAATTGATAATAACAATACTTTTTGGAAACATTTTCGGTATGTCACAGTAATTGTTCTTTAAAGTCAGTGCATGCTTTGATATACATATCTGACTTTAATTTTTTTTATTATCAGTAAATACAAAGATTTCTATCATTTCGGTAATGTGCGCTATCATTCATAATGAAGAATTTTGAAGAATAATGGAGAAATTTGGCAAATCATAGTATTAATTACAGAAATTGATTTACTATAACTAAAAGTGGCTTAAGTGATAAAGTTAACTTAAATGACAATTGAATCATATATCTTATTCCCGTCATTCTTTCTTCATTTTTCTTACAATGTGAATTCCATGTACCTTTGTGGCATCTAAGGTGATCCCACATAAACGTAGCTATTAAATTTTTCTGGTACTAAATATTACATATAAAAACAATAAAAAATTAAAAACTAGGGACGTAGTATAAAAGGCTGTATCTTTATATCATAAGTGTGTCCGTGAAATATTTTACGAGTCTGTTGAGTAATGCTTCGAACCATGAGATATCATCAAAGTTTAAACACGTACACGTTTAATAGAGAAATCAGATAAAGACATGATTTTGAAAAAGAAATAAATAAACTAAATTCTTTAACTGATCTCTAATCAGGAATTAACTGGTATCTATTGAAGCACCCATTTCTCAAGATGATTATAAAAGGGCATTAAATTCATTAAAGGTTCTAGAATCATTAAGAAATGATGGGGTAAGTATCAGTGCTGAAGAATTTTAAGTTTATTTTTAAAAAAGATTTAATAGATATATAAATGCATAAAATTTAATAAATGACATAAAGTTGGTGTATATTTTAATTTAAGCGACAAAATAAGAAAATGTCTTTGATCTTAAAATTAACAAAGAGCACCTACCTATTTTAATCTCTTGTCATCTGCTCATATTTATCAAATAGTTTGTCTTAAAAATAAATGAACAATAAAAGTGTTCCACAAGGAAAAATGGGATCTAATTAAAAATATAATTTTATTTATTGCTACGATTTAAATTGTAATTGTATAAAATCATTGTAGAAATGCTTTTGACATTCTTTTAACTACTTAAGAATATCAGCAGCATTTCTACAGATAATACTATTAATTATTTTAAGGCATTATATGATATGAATTTTTTGTAAAATAACCAAAACACGCAAAGTCACGACTTCCTAATACTTAAAGAAATAAAATGTTTAAATATAATAAATAAATTCGAATGAATAAAAAAAATTAATTTCTATTTATTATTATTATGTTCCTTTAATAAAAATAGTGTACTTTTTTGTTATAATAATAGTTGTTGTAATAATAAAATTGTAAACACAGATGGTTAGCGGGTCAATAACATTTCCTATTCCTGACACCCAACTGGAATTTTTATACCAAATCCCGACTCCTAGTTTTTTTGTAGTTTTATATACTATGAATTTTACTTATGCATTTAGAAAAATTTATGAAATAAATTCAATGACTTTCATTGAACTTATTTATAAACAACAGTTTTTTATAACAAAAATATTTTTTACAAGTTTAAAGGTGCGGTATTTTTTTCTTCCTTTAAAAACATTCTAGTACTCTAAATTTGCTGAAATACATACGATATTTTATAAAAATAATAGTACCAAATTAACAAAGACCAATGTATTATAAAAATATCTTAAGGCAAGTAAAAGAAAAATTTACATTTTTAAGCACTAAGAAACTGTATTTGCTATACATTAAATCATATTTTTTTTTTTTTTCTTAATAATAGAATAGATTCTAAGAACTTCT
>BPLR01017982.1:0-24691 GCA_021605095.1 Caerostris extrusa | reverse complement strand
TAGTGGATGAATAAAAAGTATTTTATTAACTATCGAAAATTTGAACAAGATATATATAGGGAGAGTGCGAGCTAATAGAAGGAATTGAAATAAACCAATTCCTTCTATTATTCAATGAAAAATAATAAAATAAATTTGAGCACCGCCGTAATAAACCAATTCAAAACATCAAACCGTGGAAAGGCGAAAAAGACACATTAATATGCAGGAGCTAGAAAAACCGCGAACTAAAAATACCCTGTGAGAGGGCAGAATAAATTATGCAGATGATCGATGGGTTGCCTAGGTAACAGACGGGCGAAAACGTAATGAAGGATTTATTGCTTGGAAGAGGTTATCGTATGGGTCTCCAGAAAAAAAAAGAAAAAACAGATTTAATTTATTGATATTTAGAACATATCGAGGTCTTTTTCGATTCTTAGGAAGGGAAATATCGTATTCAAAATATTTAAGATCATTTAATACCTGATTATGAGAGTTAGAAACTGAGTCATAACAATTAATTGCACGTTTTTCAACAAATTCTTTAAAGCAGGGGATAGAAAGTGCATATCTGATTTCCTTATTTCTGAAGAACCATGGCGAGTCCGTCATCATACGGATGACATTTTTTTCCCGAGTCCTTCTAAAATTAAAAAGTTAACATTTACCGTGGAGTGCCAGACTGGACTTGCATATGCTATAATTGGTCTAAGATAAGAAAGGTATAAGAGGTTTTTTGAGTTCAAGAGTTAAAGAAGAATTTCTTCAAATTAATGGAAAGAGTTTTGTTAATGGGTTATTAAATTTAGTTCGAAGATATTAGAGTTTTTGCATAACGTTTTTTTATCGTCCGATATTTTTTTTCTTCCTAGCGCGCATGCTCATAGCTCAGTAGTGCAGTATTACAGATATGCATGTGCAATAGGTACAATGTTTTTTATGAGCATTCGCACTAGGAAGAAAAATATCGGACGATTAAAAAACGTTACGCAAAAACTCTATTGAATATGTGAGCAAACGTTAAGTTTTCTATCTAAAATGACACCTAAGTATTTAGTTTCTTGAGACCAGGAAATATTAGTATTGTAAACAGTTATGTTAGGAGGGTTATAGTTAGTTTTTCTAGTAAATAGAACTGCTTCAGTTTTCGCGACATTAAGCTTTATTTTCCAGTTAACAAGCCAATTTTCGAGTTGATTAATATAGTTTTGTAAGTTTTTATTGATGATGCTTAAGTTCCGTTTACTTAGATCCAGGGCAGAAATGAATCTTCATAGCTTGTACTGACTACTACTCACTCGTTTTCTAGACCAAAACGAATGCGTGCTTTTATTTTAGCTTCGCCCGTAAGACTACTGATCTAATCGTTTCGCGATGCTGAACTTTTCACCATGTTGTTTACAACAATTCACTCCCCGTTTTGATGCGAACTTCATTCACCGATTCCAAAAGAAGATCCTTTTTAGTTTAGAACCATTTTCCCACCACTGTAGTTTATTTTGATAGCTTCGGAATCGCTCTTTTCTTTCAAGGTCGCTCCAACGCAGAACTTCGAAACGATATAGTTTTGGTTTGCTTATAACTCTGCCCTCCCCTTTCCTTTCTCTTTCTCTTCAGCCAGCCAGAAGTTTTCGTGGTTTCGTAACGGTTATTTTTTAACTCCTTTTAATTGCCACATTTTTTATTTTTAAATACTTTTGTGAACTATTATTTTAAATTTTGTATTTACTAACCTTTTTACTCCTGTAAATTCTCTCCGAGCATGGGCTCGTTTAATATTCTTTCCTTAGCTCATCTTTTGGATTTAAAATTATGTTTTAATAATAATTATTGATATGGAGGTACGGGGAATTCCCTGGTACTCCAACTAAACACCTACCGTTACGTTACGTAACAAACTCTGCCCTCTTCGTATCCTTCTTCTTTTTAAGTACGATCAGGAATGTACAAGTGAAAGGCTCATAAAATCTCTTTAGTGCTTAATATTTTATTTTTTATTAAATATTTAATTAATATTATTTGTTTAAATTTACTAATCCCAATTTTCTCCTTCTATATTTTACAGAGCATATGCTGCTTATAAATTAATTCTTTTAAATTCTGGTAAATTTTATTAATAATTATGTTTTAATTGTAAATTATGATAATGAGGTACAGGGTATTACCCTAGGCAGGGCCAGATTTTCCTATAGGCTAACTAGGCTTCAGCCTACGGCCTCAAGATCAAGAGGGGCCTACATTCAAATTCTCAGAAAAATTAGAATTACACCATGGTTTTAACATAGATGGTTTATGGATTTAAACACACTATGAATGCACGTTTATATAGCATTCATAAAATCACATTGATAATAACGCATTTCGCAAGTAAAAATTTAGTAAATTAAGCCAAGAAATTAAATTAACTGGCTTCGCGAAAAAATCAACTGGCATCTGTTACAATTCCTAGGATTTAATTTTATCAGGGAGGAATTAATATATATATATATGAGACAATTTTGTGTAAACAAATTTTTATTTTACACAAAGTTTGCTCCTTACATATTACGTCACTGTGTTTTTAAAATTGCTTAAGTCGTTTTTAAAGTTTATTATGTATTTGAAAAATTAACTTAATTTTTATATAAAGTTAATGGTTTTTGTCTTTATTTTATTTTTTAAATACTAGTTACGTCTGTTTGACTATACCAGTATTTATTTTTTTGCAAACATTAGCAAATTCAAATTTCACTCATTTTTTTTTTTTTTTTTTTTTTTTTTGCATTTTTTCGTGGGATATTTTCGAAGAAAATTATATGTGGAAGTGTTATATTATTTTAACAATTAATTTCGTATATATAATTAAGCATATTATTTAGAAATTTATTAAAGATTTAAGATATAGTTTTGCATTTATAATTGATTTTCAATAACGAATTTAAAATTCCAGAAATGATAAGTTTTGATAGTTTTAACAAATTATAGTTTGTAAAAATCTTTTAATTGTGCTTGGTCATTTAAAGATTATCATGAAATGAAATCCAAAATTGAAATTATATAAAATTTCCTCAAAAGGTGTAACATTAATTAAAATATTTGTTTATTTATTTATTTTTTATTTATTTTTTTTTTTTTTGTTAAATTAAAATAACTTTAGTTCTGAAAAACTGTGAAGATTTTTAGAAAGCTGAAAATACAAGTTTTTCAAAAATGTAAAAATCGAAATTTTGGTCGAAAATCGCGTTTTAAAGATGTTCGTGTACCTTAATGAATTAATGTAGTAGTTGAAAAACAGAAGCGGAGAGATTAGCAAGCCGCGAGTCAAATTGCTAACAATAGGCCTGTTGGAGTAAATAATTGTTTGATTCTTATTCTGAATTTTTTTAACAGATGTAATATTGCGTTATTTTAATTGAATCCGGCGGAATGTTAAGTTGCATCATTTTCTAAAGACGTCTGTCATACCAGACCTTGTCGAAGGCTGACGAAAATAAGATAGAAATGAATTCGTCAATGGAAATACTTCCGGGTTCTTTAAGTTGTTCACAAAGTTGTTAAGTTGTTGGTGGTTCAAAATAAATCAGCTCTCTTGAATTAATTCTTGACTATTTTATTACACATACTAGGAATAATTAAAACTTTGTACAATATTTACAAATTAATAGTAATGCCGCACATTTTAATATCTAATACCATAAAACTTAATTTCTCTCAATATACCTCTCACACTTCTAAGATTACCTCTCTTGCTTTCCAAGCATGCTCTGCAACTCGCATTTCTTTCGCCCAATTAAACTTGGCGTCGCAGCGCCCTCTAACGGCATTCATTCCTCTTTTTTTCCACAAAGGCTTTTACAACATCTAGGAATAAAATTCCTGTTGATTTCATGTTTGATAATATTTTCCAAAAAAATCAATGTGGCCGTAGAATTTGAGTATAAAAGTACTTAACAGTGTTGAGCTGACAATATTTAAAATCGATATAATCGTAAAGCTTAATATTTTGTATTAACCATTCATGATAAGAATTGTTTCGATATATATATATTTTATGATTTATGCCGAGCAGAGTTTGATAATAGATTAACTCTTTGGGTGAGCAGCCACATGAGCAAAATTCAATTTATGTACTTTTTTTCGTTAATTGGAAATGAAGCATTAAATAATAAACTATTCTCGTTAAAAAAAAATAAAGCCGTCATCTATATATAAAAAATGGGTGAAATGTTTAATATTACTTAGAACTTTATTAAAGATTTAAGATATTTGCATTTATAATTGGTTTTCAATAACGAATATAAAATTCCAGAAATGATAAGTCTTGATAGTTTTAACAAATTAAATTTTGTAAAAATGTTTTAATTGTTCTTAGTCATTTAATGATTAACATGAAATGAAATCCAAAATCGAAATTATATAAAATTTCTACAAAAAGTGTAACATTAATTAAAATATTTGTTTAATTTTTTTTTTTTTTTTTTTTTTTTTTTTTTGTAAAATTAACATAACTTTAGTTCTAAAAAAGATAGAAACAAACTGTGAAGATTTTTAGAAAGCTGAAAATACAAGTTTTTCAAAAATGTGGTCGAAAATTTTGGTCGAAAGTCGCGTTTTAAAGATGTTCGTGTACCTTAATGAAATAATTTGGAATCAACTATTCTTAATTTTAAAAAAGATAAAAATATAGATTAAGATCGAACGTAATATTTAAATTATTTATATAATTTTAAACGATTCCAGCTCATTTAAACTGAACTTTTCTTAAAGAAAATTAGTGTATAGACAAGAGTATATTTTATTTAAACTGTATACATTATGTATTTTTTTACTATCTATTGAAAAGGAATAAAAAACCCTTTCTTTAAGTCAGAAAACGAAAACGCCGATGGCAATCGAAACAAATACTAACGTCGCCATCTATTGGGTGAAAATTAATTAAAATCGTTTTTAAGTCAGTTGAAGAAAAGTTCATGATCGGCATGCGATCTCGCTAGCTGATAGTTATACTAAATGATCATATCGCTAACCACCGAACCACTTTCTTTCGTCAAAATGCAGAAAAAAAAAAAGCTAATAAAAGTTAACAGTAAGAAATTTGTAAAAATGTGTAATTTGAGAGTGGGAGTACATAAAAATTAAATTACTTGCTTAAAACAGCATTTCATAGTTTTTTTTTATTATTGACTAGGCAATCTGGCACAGCAGGGTTATTTCTTACATACCGAACTGGAAGTATTACTTCCAAGTCTGTTATCAATCTCAATCACCAATAAGAGACACGGTAGAAAAGTTGTACACGGCATGAAAAGAAAATTTGATCTAACAAATATTTTTAAAGTGGTTATTAGAAGCAATTTAGAAGCAATGGGACTTGCGCTCTGACTGTCGGTACCACAGGTATCGGGTTCGAATACGTCGGGGCCTTGGATGTTTGTAGTGGTTCGGAATCCACTTTAAGTCGTAGGTCCAGGTCTCATATGACCGTAGAGCGTCACAGAGCCCAATCAGACTTCTTCTCACCCATGTCAATCCCAAACAGCTAAGGGGTAACTCAGCTCTAAAAATAGAGTGATGTGTTGTGGTGTGGTGTGGTGTAGTAGTTGAAAAGCAGAAACGGAGAGATTAGCAAGCCGTGAGTTGCTAACAATAGGCCTGTTCGAGTAAATAATTGTTTGATTCTTATTCTGAATTTTTTTAACAAATGTAATAATCCGTTATTTTAATTAATTTGTAAATTTGTTCTTTCCTAATTTTATAATTTTTAATTTAAAATTCATAAATTAATTTGGTAATAAGTATTAACCATTCATGATAAGTATTGCTTATATATATATATATATTTATGATTGATGCGGAGCATAGTTAGAGATGAACTCTTTGGGTGAGCCACATGAGCGTAATTCAATTTATGTACTTTTTTGTTAATTGAAATGAAGCATTAACTAATAAACTATTCTCGTTAAAAAAAAAAAGCTAAAACTCATCATCTATATATAAAAAATGGGTGAAATGTTTGATTTTTAAAGTTTATGGATTTAAACACATATGAATGCACACTTATATAGCATTGATAAAATCACATTGATAATAACGCATTTCGCAAGTATATTAAAAATTTAGTAAATTAAGTCAAGAAATTAAATTAACTGGCTTAGCGAAAAAATCAACTGGCAGCTGTTACAATTCCTGTTCTTAACTTAATCAGGGATGAATATAGATATATATATGAGACAATTTTGTGTAAACGAATTTTTATTTTACAAAAGTTTGCTCCTGACATATTACGTCACTGAGTTTTTAAAGTTGATTAATAGTTTTTAAAGTTTATTATGTTTGAAAAATTAACTTAATTTTTATATAAAGTTAATGGTATTTGTTTTTATTTTATTTTTTAATTACTAGTTATGTCTGTTTGACCATACCAGTATTGATTTTTTTGCAAACATTAGCAAATTCAAATTTCTCTCTTTTCATTTTCTGCATTTTTCTTGGGATATTTTCCAAGAAAATTATATGTGGAAGTGTTATACTATTTTAAAATTAATTTCGTATATATAATTAAGCATATTATTTAGAACTTTATTAAAGATTTAAGATATAGTTTTGCATTTATAATTGATTTTCAATAACGAATGTAAAATACCAGAAATGATAAGTCTGATAAGTCTTGATAGTTTTAACACATTAAATTTTGTAAAAATGTTTTAATTGTTCTTAGTCATTTAATGATTAACATGAAATGAAATCCAAAATCGAAATTATATAAAATTTCCTGAAAAAGTGTAACATTAATTAAATTATTTGTTTAATTATTATTTTTTTTTTTTTTGGTTAAATTAACATAACTTTAGTTCTAAAAAAAGATGAAACAAACTGTGATGATTTTTAGAAAGCTGAAAATATGAAATTTTGGTCGAAAATCGCGTTTTAAAATTGTTCGTGTACCTTAATGAATTAATTTGGAATCAACTATTCTTAATTTTAAAAAAGATAAAAATATAGATTAAGATCGAACGTAATATTTAAACTATTTATATCATTTTAAACGATTCCAGCTCTGTTAAACTGAAATTTTCTTAAAGAAAATTAGTGTATAGACAAGAGTATATTTTATTTAAACTGTATACATTATGTATTTTTTTACGATCTATTGAAAAGGAATAAAAAACCCTCTCTTTAAGTCGGAAGACAAAAAACTCACTGATGGCGCAATTGAAAAACAAATTGATATATACTAACGTCGCCATCTATTGGGTGAAAATTAATTAAAATCGTTTTTAAGTCAGTAGAAGAAAAGTTCAAGATCGGCAGGCGATCTCGCTAGCTGATAGTTACACTAAACGATCATATCGCTAACCACCGAACCAGTTTCTTTTGTAAAAAGTAGAAAAAAAAAGCTAATAAAAGTTACCAGTAAAAATTTGTAAAATGTGTAATTTGAGAGTGGGAGTACATAAAAATTAAATTACTTGCTTAAAACAGCTTTTGATATATTTTTTTTTTTATTATTGACTAGGCAATCTGGCACAGCAGTGTTATTTCCTTACATACCGATCTGAAAGTATTACTTCCAAGTCTTTTATCAATCTCAATCACCAATAAGAGACACGGTAGAAAAGTTGTACACGGCGTGAAAAGAAAATTTGATCTAACAAACTTTGTATATTTGTTTAACAAATTAAGATGTCCAAAAATAACTTGACGCTTTATTTGTTCAACTCCACTTATTTAAATTATTGTGATTTCATGCAGAAATCACTCTATATAAATGTGAACACCAAGCAGAGATTGCTGCTACGCTAAAAAAGATGTATATATATATATATATATATATTTATATAATATTTTAAAGTGGTTTTTAGAAGCAATTTGAAGTTTCAAATAGGATGGGTTTTTTTATTGTAAATAATTATACAAAATCATTTTATATAAAAATAAATGCTATGATCAGTTACAACTTAATATAACAAGGTGTGCCACAACAGTTATTGCATTTTACCTTTCGTTTTCAGGCTTTACTTTATATTTTATAACAAGTTACCTTTCTCCGAAATTTGTAGTACATTCGGTTTGTTTAGTCCCTCGGAATAAATTATTTTATTGTTATTATGTTATTTATATTATTACAAATACATATTTTATAGCAAATGAATTAGATGGAAGACTGTCTTTTTACTGTGTGAAATGTCAGTAACGGTAAGTCATCATTCTTCCATTACACATTTCAATTCGACGCTCTATCACAAAATGTTTTAAAACCAGTTGATAACAAAAAGTGAAATCAGTGGATGAGTGTGATAAAAGAGCTCTCTTTTTGTTCAAAATGACTAAGTAGACGCGTATAACAATATAAAATGAAGGTATAAACTGAACACAATATGGATAAGAATGACTGGAAACCGGCTAGACAGTCTGGCATGAGGGGATGGTATTTATTAAGAATCAGAAAAAAAGATTACGTAATAATATTAATAAAAAAAGATACAACACATGTAGACAAAGTTAATGATGATAAACAGTAACAAAGATGATGGTCTATGAAATAAAAGTAAATAGAAACAGTTATGATTTTTTTGCAAAAGAGAAATGAATGTTTTTTTTTATTACATATGGTGAATAGTAGAAGAGGTTTCATAAATGAAAAAAAGCGATGGTAGATGAAGATAAGTGATATGGCAGTAATAAAAGCAAAACGAGAATGAATGTTTTTTATTACATATGGTGAATAGTAGAAGAAGTTTCATAAATGAGAAAAACGATGGTAGATGAAGATAAGTGATATGGCAGTGATGAAAGGAAATCGTGAGTAAATTCGGTGGAACACATGCTGAGATGATAATCCAGGTTGAAGAGGTACTAATTGATGAAAGAGTAGCAAAATATAATCGTAAATTATGCAGGCAAGTAGACTTGAGTTGACGTAGTAGCATGTGAAATTTATTTGCCAAGACTGTAAGATTAGAATGGCTATTGTTATTAGAATTTTAAATAACTATTGAGTAAATCTATTGCAATCGAAACTAATTGAAATATACTAAGGTCGCCATCTATTGAGCTGAAAATAAACAAAAATCTTTTTTAACAACGATTTTAAAAATAAATGTGCAATTTTTAAACCCTAATTAAATATAAATTAAGTGTTTTTAAATATAAGTCGTTTTTATTCTATTTTCATAAAAAAATATTTTGTACAATTTTCGTATAGTGCTTGTGGGTTATAGCTTATTTTATTTCGTTTTCTGGTCTTACAGTCCCTAGTATAATCTTTTTATAATTCTACCTGACTGCTCTTAATTGTCCAGTTTCTTAAACAATTTAACAACCAGCCTAATTCAAATCAAATAATAAAAATAAAAATAATAAAAAAAAATTAATAAATAATTTTTAAATAAAATAAAAAAAAAAACTTTTCAAATCAAATAAAACTGCTTACAATCTGAAATTATCCATTATCGTACAATTTCTTTTTTTATTCATTTGGAAATTTGTTCTTCTAAAATGTTCAATTGTATAGGGCACATCTCGACACCTTTTATGAAGGAATCATATTGAGCAAGAAAAGTACACATATATCTTCTCAGCCATTCTAATTTTAACAATTTCTATTGTAGTTTTTCCAGAGCATTACATATCGCTAAATGCAGAACTTGAAGGGGAAAATAATCAAATAATGATTTGATTTCGAATTATTCTATGACTTGAATAAGTCATCGAATAATTCGAAATCATCCAAGTTTTTATTTATATAATTTTTTAATGTGATAAAAACATTATCATTAACATTATTATTCCTCGGAAAAAAATATTTCAAAATATTTAGATTCAGATTTTAACTTAGTATTTTTTCTTTTTTTTACTTACACCATCATCTCACATGGAAAAATCATTTTGAATATACTAAAAATAAATTTCGCTTGAATTTTAGAATTTTTCTCTTATCAATAGACATTGAATAGACATGAATAGGAGCAATAAATTTCTGTTGTATGCAGCTGTTCTACGACCTATAAGTACTTACGAATAACTTATGCCCCTAAGTCAAACTTAAAGATCATTAAAGCTTTTCAAAATATCACTCTCAGACAAATCACTGCAGCTAAATGTTATATGAGGAATTCGTAAATACAGCAAGCCATTAATATTCCTCCACTTAAAGACTTCCTTAAGCCTGTTTCTGAAAAATTCTTTAATTTTATTGATAACCACAAGAACTCAACAATACAGGAAATTAAATTTTAGGATCCTAATATTAATATTAAAAGACAGCGAAATATTTTAATTTAGTATATTTTCTTTTTTATTTATTTTATCTTAATAATTTGTTTTTATTTTAATTTTATTTAAATTTTCTATTATTGTGGACAGTTTTACCTAATAGTCAACTGTTAATACCTTGTTATTTACCAAACATAAAAAATTTATAACATTTATACAAATTAATAGCCTAAAATTTAAAAAAAAAGCCTTATTTTATTAAATCTAACACTTCACATTTTACGAGTTTCTTTTGTAATTTGAAAAAATGCATTTATTATCCGTTTTCAATAAATAAGTACTATATTCCATTTGGTGAGCTTTTGTTTAGAGAACAATATCTTTGAAGATTGAAAAAAAAAAAATTATACGAACAATTCTAATTATGGATACAAATAAGAACAGAAATATGAAATTGTTTCTTTTTAAGAATATGTTAAAAATATTTATAGTTATTCTTGTCGCTGTAAATAAATCTAAATTATCAGAAGAATTACTTTCAATAAAGAAAAACATAAGAACTCATTTTCTTTAGATTTTAGAATTCTCAAAAAAGAACAGGCAGAATTTTTTTTTTTTTGTTATGTTATCATATTTTCAAAACAATATATTTTTGTTTATTTATTTATTACATATATTTGTCCAACAGAAAAGTAAATTATCTTATTTGTGAATCTTTTCAAAATAGACAGTTTGGCCAAGGACTTCTCTTATTTGTCTGTGCGATGATCCGGCCCTAAGCAAAAATATATATATATATATACATATTAACTCGGTGTATACGTGTATAATCAGAAAATCTCACTAGATAATTAAGAAAACTTAGGTATTTACTTGTAGAGTGCCCCCTCCCCTCTCCCCGAAATAAAGAGACACTCTTAATAATTTTTGCAAATATCATTAGATCTTCATATAAATGGTATTGCTAGAAACAGCACGAGGGAAACTAACTTATGGTGCAACGCAATTGATTAACACAATTAATTAACATGGTTAATTAGCCTCTAACTCACTTTTTAAATCGAAATTTCATTACGGAAACCAAGATTTTTCACGCCATCGATTCAGTATTAGAAATTAGTATTTGTTAATTTTTTATAGAGATCTGATTAAAAGTTTTGTAGATATAGGGGTTCAAGAACTGACTTTCCTAAAAATATATCGAAATTTCGTTCAATGAGCGATATTTCTGGTTCGAATTAATGTTTTTTTTTTTTTTTAATTTTTAATCCAATCGAAAGAAAAAATTTTCCAAAATTAAAAATATTAAATTTTAAATACCGTTATGAATGAAAAGGAATTATAGCATAATAAATATTTATGCCGATGCCATTCTAGTGCCGCCACGCCTTCAGATATAATTTTTTTTCAAATTATTATGAAAATCTTACGAAATGTTGAAAAAAAAGGGCAATTAGGTACCCGATTCCAAATTAAAAAAATATACATATTATATATCTGTTTTTGCACAAACGAGATAACGCTGATATCGCATGATCAAACTAAGTGATCATTAACTAAGAAATAATTTAATTCATTTGATTTATGTTTTTAATTGATTTCTTTATGAATTTAATTAGATGTTCTCACTTTGGAAACATATATAGTTATTATTATTATTTTTTTAAATTTAGTTTTATGTAATTCTGAAATGAAAATGATTAAAATTTGACTTCATAAAACATTAATAAATAAAACGTAAAAACACACATAATTTTTAATATGTATATTTTATGAGTAAAATAATTAATCATTTGTTGTATTAAAGCTTTTGAACTATTTTTTCTCTTTAAATCAGAAGTGTGTCGATCTTTGATTTAATACAAAATTAAAAATGATTAAATGTTTTCTAATTATATTTAAAAAGTATTAAAAGGATCCTTAAAACTGTTCAGCTAATTTGCACAGATATAAGTAATATAATTTAATTTCTTATAATATGCGCATAATTGATTTTCTAATATATATTTTCTAATATTTTCGTGCTTTATTTTCCAATAATATGCATATTTATTTCTGCATAGTATATACTTATTTAGATATGATCTGGCATTGCCAGCTATAATAAACAGTATAAGACATTTAATTTGTTAAGTTGTGTTGAAAAGAAACAAAGGATTATTCAGATTATCGTTCCACAAAATTTGAAAAAAAAAAAAAAAAAAAAAAAAAAAAAAAAAAAAAAAAAAAAAAAAAAAGGTCAATATATAATATATAAATTTTACGCAGTACCTTTTACACAATTTTTTTATCACTGCAAATCAGCGACCATTTTATTTCACTTACGTATATACGAGTAGTCCATTCCCGAATAATAGGTTAGTTTATAAAACAGAAGCATTTTCAGTATAATGGTTAATAATAAAATTAAGGAAATTTTTTTTTTATTAAATATAAAATATTGTAATCCTTTAAAAATATAATCAAGTGATCTTTTACTGGATTTGAACTATAACAATTTCAGTAAAATGGATTTAAAAATAAAAAAAAAGGAGCGGTCTTTAGAGTTTAGGGAATAGCCAGAAGTCGCACGGTGTGAATACGGTGGTTGTGGAACGATATGGGTTTCATTTTTGGCGAAAAATCACAAAGAATCAATGCAGTGTGATCTGGCTCATTCAGTGTTTTCGGTACCAATCGAGATTTGATGTGTTTGATGCCCAAAATATAATTGATCGATCCTCTTGAAATTCCAACAACATTAGCAAGGTCTCTAATTGTGAATCGACGGTTTGCAAGCACCGAATCTTTAATTTTTGGATGTGAGCTTCGTCGATTGAGGTTGAGGGTCGACCAGAGGGCTCTTCGTCTTCAACACGTTCTCTGCCTTCTTTGAACTGTTTATACCACTTCTAAACATTTCTTTACGGTATAGAAATGCTCGCCGAATGCCTTCTGCAACATTCTATACGTTTCCGCAAGCAAAATTTAATGCAAGTTCTTTGCTCAATTAATTCAGACCTTTCAAAAATTGCCTGAATCAGTATTAGCATCTCGCAAAGCCAAGCGTAACTCAAACACTAATGAATATTTTGACGTCAAATTTCACACAGATATGAAGGACAGGGGGAGCAACCTAAAAGAATAAAAAATTGAAATTCCATAAGCCTCGGGAATTTTAAATTGAAAATTGGTCTTACTTTTTGGACACAGTAGTAATGATTTTTTAAAATTTCACCATAAAACTTTTACACTAAAAAGTACCTAATAAACACTTATCTTATAACTTTTCAATTTTAAGCACGTTATCATGGTTTTGTTGTCGATGTTTCTACGATGCACATGATAAACTACGTGTAGCGAAGACCACTGTTGCTTTTGCTATGCAAAATTGATCATTTTTCAAGTTCATATCTTGTTATTTCTCCTTTGATCCTTGCATTGATATGTTATGTTCTTTAAAGAACACAACTTATATATATATATATATCCTTCAAAAAAACTCACATCTATAGGAGGTCACTAAAAGTTTCAATAAAATATATTTGTTCTGATTTTCTATGCTAATAAATTTATCTTGTAGTGGCACTTCCAAATTTCTATAATGCTTTACAAAGTATTTTCAAGTCTCAATAATAACATATAGTAATATGTTTGCATTTTAATGTATTTGATAATGTTGTTTTATTAAAAAAATGGAACAATTTTGAGTATTTGTTTTAAAAAAATATTAACAGGAAATATTTTTCAGTACCTTACTAGATATTTTTAATATTGTTTTAGCTTTTTATTATAAAACTAATACGCTTCCTATATTTTTTTAATTCTTATATATTTTGGATTAAAAATGTCGAGCTTCCGTTGTACCCTTTCTCTCTTATTTAAATGTATTCGTTCCCTTGTACCCAGCACGTGTCAGAGTTAAGAGAATTGTGAACTCAACCGTAAATCGTACCTTAATATGATATACATTAAATAGATATCTTATTTAGATAATTTAAAAACTGTATAATAATATATAATAGGGAACAGATACATATTTAGATATTATTGTATATAATTGTTTCAGAGGGCACTCAACATAATTAAAATTAACATCATTTTAAGCAATCATTTTCATTACATTAATACTTATTCCATGGACAATAAATGTGGAGGTGTCATAATCAGAAAAAGTAAACAAAATGAACAAGGACATGCAAATATTATCCTTTGTCATAATGAATACTTATTTTGATACTTCAACTGTTCTACAATTCATTATATAAGAAATATTTCTTTGAAAAAAAATTAAAATGTTAAGACATTGACATTATTCGTATACAAATTCAGTTATGATAACACAATCAATAAAAGTTGCAAAATACAAGTTAAAACTCATAATTATTAAAATAATCAGTTTTCATACATGATAGAAACGGAAGGAAAAAGAATTAACAGTTTTTAATGCATTTTTTAAAAGAATGAGTCTGTAAAAATATATAAGCAAAAAAAAAAAAAAAAAAAAATGTTATTTTAATAACAGGAAATAGTTTTACATTTTAATAAGTATGCCTCTTTCATCATGAAATTCCCAACAAAATAATTAACACATGTCACATTTATGATTTTTATTCTTCTCATTAGGTACTTCAACTGGGGCTCCCCTAAGAGTAATAAAAATTTTAATAAATTATATTACCTTTTAAAAATAATTTTATTACAAATATAGAAAAGTAGAAATATTTACTGTTACGTAATGAAATTTCTAAAAGTCACATCTCGTAATTCTAGGAAGACTTTCAGTATCGTAAGAAATATTTCCGGGAATAATAAAAAAAAAAAAAAAAATGTGACATCAAAAATGCTGTGCTTTTATATTTGGTTCAAAATATAACTATAAATTCAGATAAATCCGTGAATAAAATTCTGTAATGAAATATTTAAATTCAAAAATAAATAAATAAAAATTGAATAATCAACAATGAATATTCTGCTCAATCATTATCATAAAAAATATTTAAATATAAACATTTTTAAATATAACGACAATGATTATAATTATTATTTATTTATATTAACAACAACAATGATTATGAAGTCGTGGTTCTTAAAACCACAAAGGAACTCCGTAACCGGTACGCCCGTTGCCGTTGCCCTCTCCGTTTCTTAATTTATTCACCCCGCTCGCAGGCTATTTTTAGACCTAGTGCTGCTCTCCTGCTCCTTCATTATAATGCGTTTCTTACGCCTTTCTGTTTAATAATGAGATGAGTAAGCTTTTTTCGCTTAAATGAAATTAAAACTGAAATAAATAAATAAATAAATTAAAAACATCGATGGAGAGGGAAATAGAAAAAAAAAAAAAAAAATCTAAGGTCAATTGTTTTTACAAAAATAGTTCAAATAAATATAAATGAATAAACCAAGGACATGAAAACTGATACGTGGGAAAAAAAAAAAAAAAAAAAAAAAAAAATTTAACACGCACAAGGTCCCAAAAGTATAAAAATGAAGCCTAAAATTAATGTAATAATATACTATGAGAATGGATAAGAAAATTTATTAAATTAAGTTAATTATTTTTATTATTACCCAGATATGATCCGTTCAGAATGGTAAGTAGAATCAATTTTTTAAAAATATATGTATGTAAATTAAGAATGGGAATTTAAAATCTAGATCAAATTCTCACTGAAAATATTTCTTTTATCTTTCAAACAAAGGACATTAAAATATAAATACAAACACAAGACACATATACGCGCTAAATTCAAAAATGTACCACATTTTGCGAAAGCTCAGCAATGTTTTTATTCCCTCTTTTTACAGAGGAAATCTTTCATTGTGTCTCTCTGCTTTTCTATGACTCCTGGGTCAAGTTTGCCATCATTTCATCTAAACTAATCTGTATTTGTTTTATAAAATAAATAAATTCTTATTTTTTTTAATTAGTAAATGTTGAAAAAAAAAAACTCAATTCTTTTAAAATGTTTACATTAGTATAGTATAAGTGAAAAATTCAAACAAAAGAATTATTTTTTTGTTGGAACTATTTTCTCGTTAGCAGTGATTCGATTTCCAATAGACTCAATATTCCTTCAATATAGATGGCGCTCAATTCCTCAATATAGATGGCGCTTTCTTTGCATACTGGAAGCTGGGGTAATATTTTAGATTACTATCTCCTCATCATAATTTACATTCGGAGTTTGGTCTTCACCTCGTGTAGACGTGTGATGACGGAGCAGATGGATTACGCGCACGCCGAGGGTGCAGATCCTTTTCAGCCCCCCAAGGCCACAGCCGGTCGATCTCTCAATACTTTAATCGCGGTTCACACTTTGACCACTGGGAAGGTTAATAATCAATGATTTTGAAATATTCTGTAAATTAATTTAATTGTTTCAAGTATTTTGTTTTTGAAATTTATGTGATATTTTTTTTTTTATATTTTTCTGTTTCTTTCAAATATGTAGGTTTATTATTATTTTGCTTTCTAAATTATATTTATTCACGATATTTTCTTTCAATTTGACAAACCATGATTCTTAATGGTTTATTGCATCCGAGATTGAGATCTTGATTCCTTTACACTTTTAATTGATATTTTTTGCGAATAAAATTTAACAAAAATAAAAATGGGGAGAAGGGAAATGTCAAAAACATGCATATAAATTATTTTTTTTATCAGAATGTTTGTTAAAAATAGAAATTAAAACAAAAATACGAAAAATGATGCGAGTTATAAATTTAAGATGATGGACATATTCATGAATACTTTAATTCCATGAATGAAATCTAAGAATGTTTCATTTTCTGCATCTGGACAGCGTTGGTTCAGTTAATTCGAAACGAGGACTGTGTTGAAATGTCATCATTTGATTGTCAGCGAGGTAAGGGAAGTTTTTGTTCTAGGAAAGAAGCTAGTCCCAAGTATTCATCCTTCTTCGGTAAATAATTCTTAGATAACGGGATTGTATCTATGGTATGTTAACCAGGTAGGGGGTCTGTCTTTTAGATAGCAGCGATTCAGTGCTCGTCAGGCAGATGAAGTCGCAGTGGTTATATTAGACAATAAGTTTAATCGACGAGAAATGATAATTCAACGATGAGGAAGAGGAGGATCAAAAGGCGCATTGCGATCATTGGAGCGCATTTAAAAAAAACATCGTTCTTACGATGTCAATACCTGTAACTACAATTACTTCAGTTTTTAGTTTTTATTCGTTCTTTTGTCTGACAAATATAATTCGCACAACGCCGGGAAAACAGTTAAAAGCTTTTCAATATTTTTAAACTTGATTAAATTTCAAGCTAATTGGTGACGAACAATTTGTATTTTCTCCTTGTTAGTGACCTCTTTTCTCTCTCGGTCTCATTGAAACTGCAGATACCATTTTCAGAGCTACTGACCTAACTGATTCATTTCTGGTAAAATTCGACATTGAAGCATAATACAGCGAGAGATATAACTAAAGATGGCACCAATCTAGCCCAGTGAGTTGCGCACGCCGAAGTAAACAGAATAGAAATTTTTTAACAATTGGTTTGGGAACAAATTGACAATATAGAATGCAGTATTTCAACAAATGTGGGGCTGAATGGCCGAGTGTCTAGCGCTCTGGCGCTCGGTACCACAGGTTTCGGGTTCGAGTCCCGGCGGTGCCATGGGTGCTTGTAGTGGTTCGAATCCACTTTAAACCGTAGGTCCCGGTGTAACACGATCGTAGAGCGTTGTGGAGAGTGACATATTAAAAAAATAAGGAAAAACCAACTGTTCATAGTGATTAGGGAATTATAGTCCTTGTTGCTTCACATCCCCATATACCACTTCATTCACAACTCTTCAACAAATGTTTGGTTTCCTGTCCTGCTTATGGTAGAAAAATGTTCTACAAATGGGTGAATACCATCTTCAACAAGTAAGATTATTTGATGTGTGTTTAATCATTATAAATATATTATTTTTTTAAAAATATCCAGCATAAAATTTTCGTGCATGTTAATAAAAAGTCAGTAATTTGAATTTAATGTTATAGAAATTAACAGGAGTGCATATTTTTTGAATCTTAATAATATTTAAAAGTTAATCATTAATTTAATATTTATTTATTTGCATCCATGTAGTTTTATGTTCCAAAATTTATTTTACAAATGATGAACAAAATTTTAAATCTAAACACCTGTAAGAAAATATAAAACACTATTTAAAAAAAAAGCTGAGACATGTTATTATGGAATAAATAACTTAACTTTCAAACTTTTGTGGCAAATAGAAAGATGCAATTTATTCTTTGATTAAACTCCTATAATATATACATTTGTGCAAATATGGACAATTTATATCCTGGATATTTTATTGCTTGTCTGTGATAGTTTGTAAGAGTTTGAAATAATGTCTGAAGATAATCAAGGTGTAATGCAGACTAAAATTTTTTCATTCAAGTGGACCATCAGCTTTATTTTGGTGGTCTAACCATGAAAATATTTGCATTATACCATTTATTAGTGTACCATTTATTTTTTTTAAACATCTACATACAATATATATTTTTATATGAACTAATTACCAAGATCATGGAGATTGCATTCTGTTTATCATTTAAAAAGACCAAATAAAAAATATAATTTTGAAGGCCATTTAAAAACTATTGCAATAATTGCTCATATTCAGTAAGAAAAGGTCTTTTATACTCAAGAATAACAAAGGAATAAAAAAAGCTCACATAAGATTTAGATAATATGAAAACATTTTGTATTTACTTACTATATTATTAAGGGAAAGGATGTCATAAAAAACTTTAAAACTATCAAGATTTCTTAAAATTGTCCCTTTAAAAGTCTTTCTTAACACTGTACAAAATTTTAATTACATTACTAATGTTTTCTATATTCACTAAAGATTTAGCTCCTTTAACAGAAAATCTGATATGAGCATTTAAATTTTTCAGTCTAAGAGTGATCTTTATAATAATATCAAATTCTTCTCTTGAATAAATTTAAAATTTTCAAAGGTATTTTAGATAATATGATAAAATATGTAACCTAAAAACTGCTTATTATTGGGATATTTTGACATACTATTCAATAATATTGAAATGTAATTTAATTATTTCTTAACTCCTTGAGGATTTTTTTATTGGTTAATATATTATATTTCATAATCATTTATGACAATGGTATGTTAAAATGGTTGCTTCAAGTGGTATGATAAAATTCAGCAGCTCACATCATGTATAAGGGATTTTATACATCTTAAGTTTATATATTATTTTCAGTAATCTTTTTCTATTAAGTAAAAAAAATTCATTTGTTATAAATTTAAATGATTTCTCAATTGTGAGCATGTTTATTAATTTTTTTAGAAGTATTATTTTGGTTTTGCTTTACAGTTCTAAATTGATAATACGATGTAAAAATATTTTATTTTATTTATTGTACTTCATTTACAGCCTTGACTTTAAGTATGAAGCATTCTTTAAAAACAGATTTATTTTGAAATTATTTTAAAATAAACGACATCTTGCAAATTTCTGCAAAAAAAACAAGAAAACATTCTATAGATTTTAAGGCAAATTTTGATATTTTTATGGCTTAGAAATAAAATTCAATAAAAAATTATTTATTTATTCTACTTTGCTTTACAAAACAAATTTCATTTCTAGTAGCAGAATAATTTAGTTTTATGGAAATATTTTGTTAAATATTATATAATCATGAAATTAGAATATTTGTTTAAAAAATTTCAAGAACTTCTTAATTTACAGTTATATATATATACTGTATGTTCAAGAAATTTTTAAAGATTAAAATGTTAAATTTCAGTATAATATTGCAATATGCTATATATCACAATATCCAGTTAAGTGGATTCAGTAGTATAACATTTGTATTTTACATTGGAAGTACAGTCTCCTGACCTTAATCTATTTGAGCATTTAGGGAGTGTTTAAAAAAAAAAAAAAATTATATGAACATTCAATAACATCCAAAAATTATTTTTAAAAAAAAAAAACTTTGAGGAGAACTCTGGAATGGTATAAATGTAGAATAGTATTGTATTTAGCATTACCATTATGTTGCACAGTAGATAACATTATTAACCCAGAGGTGATAACATTAAATATTAAAACTGCATATTTGTTGCATATGTATAATGATGAAAAGCTTTGTTTTAATTTTTTTTTTTTTTTTTTAATATTTGTTTTTAAAAGATTCCTCATAATTTTGGCTAAGGCTGTATACATACCTGAATGCTTAAAATTAAATATTTTACATGCAAGAAAATGTATTTATTTCACTGTGTATAAAGCAAAAGATTATGTGTGTTTGCATTTCTGACAACATAAAAACTACATCACTAAAATGTTGAATATTTCTTTTCTGTTATTATCCTACATTAAGTGTTTAAACAAAAATTTCATAAAAATATTAATTTGGTTTTATTTTAAATTAAATAATTTAATTTAAATATTATAAATTTTAATAATATTTAATGATTTTATAGTGAGGTTCTTATTTAAATAGTATTCATTAAATTTATTTTACTACAATTTTATTTTAATTACTACAAATTATCTACAATTTTACTTTAATTTTATTTAAAAGGGTATACTGATATCTGAGCTTTGAAAGATTTATTACTGCTATTTCATGCTTGTAATCAGCAGATTTATGTTAAAAGCTGTAGAATTCCTTGCTGTAGATTCAAGATTGCTTCATTCAATTTGCATTTGGTTTTCTTTTTATCTGGAAGTTTTTCAAGAATCAATTCTATAAGACCACCACCTAAAAATTATTTTTACTAAAATAATAATAATAATAAACCTTATGCAACAGAAAAATAAATCTTTTAAATATAATGGAAAGAACTTTATTGGCAGGACATTTGAATATCGTGACATGCATCATTCATCAGTATGTTTTAATAGATGAAAAATGCCTAGAATGAAGACATATAACAATTAAAAACACTTTACAGGACGTCAAATAAATAATTAAATGTTATACTGATCAAGATTTTCATCTCTAGCAAATACGAATATTACAAATCATCAGAAAAGTATTGTCATTTGTTTTTTCCATAGTTCTAATTTGTAATCTTATTTCTGGTTTTCATTTTTTAAAGTTTATAATATAATTTTATTTATTGTTCTTATTATAATATTACATTCTTTAAAAACAGAAACACTTTTGCTAATTTTATACCATGGGTATACAAATAGACTTTGACGGCACTTGGTATTCAAATGAACAGGCACAAATCGTCAGTAGATTATACCCAGCTACATATTAAACAACATATTTTTTATTTTGACAGAAAATTAAACTTGTAGATTATTCACAGGAAAGTGTATTAATTTTGTTTTAGAGTGTTATTTTATTAAATATTTGAATGGATTTCTTAAAATGTAATCTGTGTTCTTTTCATCATTGACATAGATGAGCAATTTCACAATCTCAGATGCATGACTTAATTATTGTTTGCTTATACCTTATGGCTTGTTACCTTATATGCAGCATTTTATTATAAGTATAATTGAGTATTATATATATTGTTTTTTATGAAACTTAACAAGATATAGTAAAATATATTTACTTAAGTCATTTAATGCAGGGCCCTATTTACTAGTAACATGCTATTTTAATGTAATGTGTAATGTAATAATGTGTATAATAACACAATTTTCATTTTTCATTCAGGATAGATAGCGTGCGAATAAAAGAAGTTGGTGCAGATCTAGCTGCAGCTGAGTGGCTTTTAAGATGTGGAGCATCAGTAAAATGGAAAAACAGAGAAACCTGGGTATCTGATTATAACCTGGGTATCTCTTGATCTTGAGGCCCTAGGCTGAAGCCTAGTTAACCTATTGGGAAATCCGGCCCTGACCGAACCCATTCTTAACAGAATTACTTTTACATTTACTTTTGTTTTATAAACCAACTTATTATTCGTGGAGGGACTACTCGTATCTACGTAAGTGGAATAAAATTGTCGCTGATTTGCAGTGAAAAAAAAAATTACGTAAATGATACTGTGTAGAATTTATATATTATATGTTGATTTTTTTTTTTTTTTTTGTTTTTAATGAACTATAATTTGAAATAAATAATCCTTTGTTTCTTTGCAACACAACTTAACAAATTAAATGTCTTATAATGTTTATTATAGCTGGCAATGCCAGATCATATCAAAATAAGTATATACTAAGCAGAAATAAATAGGCATATTATTGGAAAAAAAAAAAGCACGAAAATATTGTGAAATATGTATTAGAAAATCTATTATGCGCATATTATAAAAAATTAAATTATACTACTTATATCTGTGCAAAATAGCCAGAAATAGCTACAGTTTTAAGGATCATTTTAATACTTTTAAAATATAATTAGAAAACACTTGATCCTTTTTAATATAACTAATTTTATATTAAATCAAAGAGGGCTTGAATGGCCGAGTGGATAGCGCTCTGGCGATCGGTACCACATGTTTCGGGTTCGAGTCCCGGCGGTGCCATGGATGTTTGTAGTGGTTCGGAATCCACTTTAAACAGTAGTCCCTGTCTAATATGATCGTAGAGCGTTGCGGGGGCATTATTACTTCGTGGTTTATCTTCAAGTTACACTTGCCCACTGGGTAATGCAAAGTAAGTAATGTCTGTGCAGCGTCTCCCTTAAGGCATCCAAGACCAAGCTGTCTAAGTGTTTGCCAGCTGCATTAGAAAAAAAAAGTATTAAATCAAAGACCGACACATTTCTGATTTAAAGAGAAAAAATATTTCAAAAGCTGTAATACAGCAAATGATTAATTATTTTATGCATAAAATATACATATTAAAAATGATGTGTGTGTGGTTTTATTTATTAATGTTTTATCATTTTCGTTTCAGAAGTACATAAAACTAATTTTTTTCAAAAAAAAAAAAAAAATAATAACAATATACACTGAAGTGACAAAAGTCATGGGATACCTCTTAATATCGTGTCGGCCCTCCTTTCGCCCGTTGAAGTGCAGCAACTCGACGTGGCATGGACTCAACAAGTCGTTGGAAGTCTTCTGCAGGAATATTGAGCCATGCTGTCTCGATAGACGTCCATAATTGTGAAAGCGTTGATGGTGCAGGATTTTGGGCACGAACAGACCTCTCGATGATGTCCCATAGATGCTCGATGGGATTCATGTCGGGCGATCTAGGTGGCCAGATCATTCGTTGGAATTGTCCAGAATGTTCTTCAAACCAATCGCGAACAGTTGTGGCCCGGTGACATGGCGCATTGTCATCCATAAAAATCCCATCGTTGTTTGGGTACATGAAGTCCATGAATGGCTGCAAGTGATCTCCAAGTAGCTGAACATAAGCATTTCAGTTAATTTTTGGTCCAGTCGCACCAGAGGACCAAGTCCATGCCATGAAAAAACCGCCCACACCATTACGGAGCCACCATCAGCTTGAACAGTGCCTTGCTGACAGTTTGGGTCCATGGTTTCGTGGGGTCTGCGCCCCACTCGAACCCTACCATCAGCTCTTACCAACTGAAATCGTGACTCATCGGACCAGGCCACGGTTTTCCATTCATCTAGGGACCAACCGATATGCTCACGTGCCCACGAGAGTCGCTGCAAGCGATGTCGTTCTGTCAGTAAAGGCACTCGAGTCGGTCTTCTGCTGGAATAGCCCAAGAAAGCCAAATTTCTCCGCACAGTTCTAACAGACAAGTCCCTTGTACGTCCCACATTGATTTCTGCGGTTATTTGACGCAGTGTTGCTTGTCTGTTAGAATTTACGACTCTTTGCAGACGTCGCCGGTCTCGGTCGTTAAGTGCAGGCGGTCGACCACTGCGCTGTCCATGGTGGGATGTTATGCCTGAAATTTCATACTCTCGGCACACACTTGACACAGTGGATCTGGGAATGTTGAATTCCCTAACGATTTTCGAAATGGCATGACCCATGCGTCTAGCTCCAACTAACATTCCGCGTTCAAAGTCTGTTAATTCCAGTCGTGCGGTCATCAACACGTCAAAACCTCTTCACATGAATAACTTGAACAGAAATGAAAGCTCTGCAAAAGCACTGCGCATTTATACCTGTTCTACGCGATGCTACTGCCATCTGAAAATTTGCATATTGCTATCCCATGACTTTTGTCACTTCAGTGTATGTTTCCAAAGTGAGAACATCTAATTAAATTCATAAAGAAATCACTTAAAAACATAAATCAAATGAATTAAATTATTTCTTTGTTAACTTTCCGCTTTACAATTTTGATCATGCAATATCATGCAAAAACAGATATACTTATATTTTTTAATTTGGAATCGGGTACCTAATTGCCCTTTTTTTTTAACATCTCGTAAACTTTTCATAATAATTTGAAAAAATTTATATCTAAGGGGTGGCGGCACTAGAATGGCATCGGCATAAATATTTATAATGCTATAATTCCTTTTTATTCGTAACGGTATTTAAAATTTAATATTTTTAATTTTGGAAAATGTTTTTCTTTCGATTGCCTTAAAAATTAAAAAAACATTATTAATTATTAATTGTAG
>BPLR01017981.1:0-92068 GCA_021605095.1 Caerostris extrusa | reverse complement strand
GAATAAGTATTGAGTATAATGCATTAAAATATTAGAGTTATAATATCTTATAAAGAGAATAAGTATTGGAGTATAATACATTAAAATATTAGAGTTATAATATAAGGAGAATAAGTATTAGAGTATAATGCATTAAAAATATTAGAGTTATAATATCTTATAAGGAGAATAAGTATTGGAGTATAATGCATTAAAATATATTATAAGAGAATTATAATATATTAGGAGGAGAATAAGTATTGGAGTACAATGCATTAAAATATTAGAGTTATAATATCTTATAAGGAGAATAAGTATTGGAGTATAATACATTAAAATATTGGAGATAATCTTATAAGGAGAATAAGTATTGGAGTATAATATAAGATATTAGAGTATTATTAAGAGAATTTATATTTAAATTAAACAGTAAAACAAATACATCAGTATCGTTAAAAATCATGTATTCACTTTCTGTGTTAAATATGTAGAAGAAAAAAAAATCAAAAACATTTTCAGCGGGATTACCTTTATAATTTAGAAATATCTGTAAAATTGGAGCTTAAAAGATGAAATATTTTTTTTTATAAATCTTAAATATTTTTGACCTTTAAATTAAATAAATAAATTTGAATAAGAAATTTATTTTAAAATATAATGTAATAAATTTGCTTGTGGTGCTTTCCTTTTTTTTTATCTTTAATTTTTTTACAATTTAAGAATAACTCGGATGGAATTAAATACTTATTTTTAAACTAAATTTTATGTTTAATAATACCATTAATTCACACTAGCACATTAATTCAAAATATAAAATTTTTCATCTATAAACTTATATTTGTCAGAGATATAAAAGACAAATTATGTGCCATGTTTGCCACTTAATGAATAAAAAATTATAAATTGACTACTTCAAATAAATGATAATAAATCAATAAATTATAATAATTATATTAAAAATTAATATAAATTATGATAATATTAATGACACCATTAATTTAAACTAGCACTTAAATTCAAATTATTAAATTTTTCATTTTATAAAGTTACATTTGTTAGAGATCTAAAAGACAAATTATGTGTTATGTATGCCACTTGGCGAATAAAAATATAAATTAACTACCTCAAATAAATTATAACAATAAAGATTATAAATAAATAAATTATAATAATTATATTAAAATTATAAAAATAATAATATTTAATAATGTCATTAACTCAAACTAGCACGTTAATTCAAAATAGCAAACTTTTCATCTATAAACTTATAATTGTTAGAGATCTAAAAATACAAATTATGTGCCTTGTATGCCACTTGATGAATAAAAATATATAAACTGATTACTATAAATAAATTATAATAATATAAATTATAATAAATAATTGAATTATAATTATTATATTAAAATTAATATAAATAATAATATTCAATAATAGCACTAATTCAAACTAGAACGTTAATCAAAATATCAAATTTTTCATTTATAAAAAAAGTTACATTTGTTACAAATCTAAAAGACAAATATTATGTGCCATGTATGCTACTTGATGAATAAAAAAAGATATAAATTGAAAATTGATTACTACAAATAAATTGTAATAATCTGTATTTTATATATATATATACATATATAAATGTGAGATAAAAGCCTGTTGTATTAAATTTAAGAGGAATTATTACATAATTGTATATTATTAAAAAACAATGAACAATCCTTTTTTTCCGTATCGGTTTTTTATATATTCTGTTTCAGGATTTTTACAAACCTATCGTTTTTTTTTTCAAGTTTAATTAATTAGGTATCTGTTGTTCCACGGTTGAAGTGTACATTCGGCCAAAGCCGAACCAAACAATTTGTTCTGCCATTAAATTTCTAAAGGAAGAAAAGTAAATTTGATTACCAGTTCATAAAATCAGTTGAATATGTGTCTTTTTCTTTTTTTTTTACAAATACTAGCTTATTAATATAAATGTAGTTTCAAATGTGTGTTGATTCACAGTTTTTAAAAAATAAAACAAAGCACAATTTTATCGTTATAATTTAAGTAAATTAAAAAAAACACTGTGGTTCAATCTGAAATTATATTAGGGTTTCTTGATTTATTTCAGAATGACCTCAAATTTTTTTTATTACCTATTTGATTCATTATTTATAAGTCTGTGTGCATTGTCGAAGTCCTCAATGATTCAAATCTATGTACATTAATATCCAATTTGGATTATCTCAGAATTTTTAATTTAATATATTTTATTTTTTTTATTTTTGTGCATCTGGTTTTACACCAGGAATCATAGACAGATCATTATATCTTTTGAAGGATTCTGCGATACAATATTTTCAGGTATTTTCTGAAATTCCCAAGAGAAAATAGATCAAGTTGATTGAACAATAAATTTATAAGTCAAGTCTTTAAACAGCTAGATGAAAGTAAGGTAAAGGGAAAGTCGAATGTATTAGCATTCTATGCAACAAGAGTTGATTTATTTATATATTTTGAATGTAAGTGTAGACGACTTCAGTGTACTATATATAAATAATATGTATGAGTAAATTGCCATCATGGTAATGGACGAGTTTCTGAAATATCACCTTTTATGCGTGCAGACAAGATAGCCTTCAATAAAATTTAATCCGTAATTGAATTTTATGAAATCCCTTCTCAATAAATCATAAAGACAAATTTGAACTGGATAAATAAGGCTGTTGGCAATGTTTACAGAAATTGACTTGTAGATACACAGGTGCAACAAGTCTGGATATTTCAACAAACTATTTTAGAATGTTTCGGAAGAATTCTTTGCAATTAAAACAATGTAGTGAGATGGGAGGGCGACTAGCCCTTTGACTCTCGGTGCCACAAACTTTGGGCTGGAGTCCCGTCTGGTGCAATCGATGGCTCCAAATCCACTTTAAAACCATAGATTCTGGTCTAATATGAGTGTGGGGTGAAAAGGTTGATAACATTATCCTTAAAAGCAAAAATATTTACTATTTCGGAATCTGCCAGAGACAGATGGCCATGGTCCAACATGGACTGTAGGTTGTTGGTTAGTTAGTTTGGAGGATTAGTTAGTTAATGAGTTTGGAGAATTAATTAGTTAGTGACTTTGGAGGATTAGTTAGTTAGTTAGTGAGTTTGGGGGATTAAGAATAAAAATATTCAATAACTAACAATTCAGAATATCGAATGACCTGCATTAATATGTTTTTTTGGGGGTGGATGGGGGAGGGGGGTGGAACTGAATCATGAAATCTTAGAAATAAGTTTTGTTTTGATTTTATCAATAATATTCTTCTATCATCTTTTAAGAAAGATTTTCCGGACTTCAGTCCCTCAGTACTTAATTGATCTGTCTGAAATTCCAGCTAAGATGGAAGTATAAAATTAAATTCAGATATTACATCACTGATCTGTAACTTAGGTGACAGACAAGTCAATTAGGGATAAAGAAATTACCAGCGTGTTAGCTTCGACTGCCTTAGAAAAATCGAAATATATTTTAGCAAACAGAAAGAATTTTACAACATGTGCAGTATTTAAAATTCTTCAGATAGTTAATAAATTAAACTAACTATCATGTGAATAGAAATATGTTGCATAATCCACTGTACTTGAAAACACTATTTAGATGTAACAGGGATTTTTCCCTTTGTTTGATTGGTAATGATTGTGTTGTTTATTGTATTTCATGTGGTACTTAAAATATAAGATAACAATTTTATAAAGATAGTAACAAACATTACTTGTCCTCAGATTCAAAATGTGATAACAGATAGAAGATAGTAACAAAGATTATTTGTATTCCGAGCCAAAATATCACAACGTGCCTTTAAGAAACACGTTTTTTTTTTTTTTTTTTTTTTTTTTTAATCATGTGTGAACATGATGTTGTCCTGGTTAGGGGTCCATGACAGCATCCTAAAATGAGGGCCAAGCAAATAAAACTCCATTCCACATTTTGGCTGGAAATGGTACTTTGGGCCCTTTAACTCTTGAAATGATTCATGAATAATGTTAGTCTTATGAAATTTTCTGGAAAATTTGGCTTTTTTGTTTAATGTGTTTTGTAGTATGGTTTTGAATCACTTTTCATGTTTTGGCTTGGGATTTTAAACATTTATATTTCTCATGGCAATAAGTACTCGTAGTGCGTTGATCAATTCCTTCTTGAAGTTTCATATTTATTCCTTTTGGCATTTTCGGTGTCTATTGAACTGTATAGTGTATTTGGGATACTTCATTTTATGTCATTTATGCCTAAAAAATTTCAAACTTTGATATAATATTTTGGGTATTGCATGTGATAATGTTTCTTGTAGAATTTGGAATACTTCATTCTTCCTTTTCGACTAAAATTTTGAAACTTTGATGTATTCTTTTGGCTATTGTATGTGATAACGTTCTTGTAGAATTTGAAATGTACTTCATTCTTCATTTATGACTACATTTATCTTACTTTTGTATATTCTTTTAGAGATTCTTGAACAATTCATTCTTCATGAAGTTCTTGATCTATTCAACATTGCTCTATTCATGTGGCTATTGTTGTAGTATTCCAATCAATTGTTTTATATCTCTTGTATTATTAAACATTGGCATATTCCTGAGTTTATTCATCCGTTCTCGAATGTTTACACATGATAAGTTGAAATTTGCCGAACAGATTTCAGTTTTTAGAATTATTATTATTATTATTATTATTTTGTAGAAATATGTAATAAATGTATTATTCTATAAATTCAAGGAAAGTTATTTATAATATTTATTTAAAATATTTATTTTACATATCTTTTTGCAATTGCATTTAAAAAAGAAAATATATATAGTATCATTTTGCATAGCTCATTTTAATCAACTAAGTCATCTTCAGGAAACAAAAGCTTTTACATTAAAATTTTATTATTAAATTATATGTAAAAAAATCGCTACTCTAATATTTTATGTTATTTTTTATCAAGTATCGTTATTTAAAGTACAAAATTATTTTGAGGCTTAAGAATTTCATATAAACAATATTAGAGTAATTAAATATCGCTCTGAATTAAACTGTAAATCTACTAATTAAAAAAATTGATAAATTAACTAATTTAATAATAATAATTTTCCGTAAATGATTTTAAAAACATTTGTAGCAGTTTCAAATAATGAATAATATGTTTGCATAAAAGATAATTATATTTTTATTACATATATATTTCTAAGTTCACTTACTTTACACAAACTTAAAATATCCGTTACTTTTGATACAATAGCTCTAATATATATAGGATGATATCCCTCTATGAAATTTAGAAAAATTATATTAATATCTTTCTTGTAAAAAAAATCGATTTCTGAGGATCAACCGGATCACATCAGAAATAAAAGTGATATTTTAAGTATAATTGTTTCAGTAAACTGATAGAATAAAATCTGACGATCGGTTGATTTTGGGGATAAAAAGATCCGAACACTTCACAAACAAAAGCAATACTTTAAGTATAAATATTTCAATAAAGAGGATAAACGATAGAAATAAATATGCATATTTGCAGTGTGCGTTTTTCAAAAAAAGTTATGAATCATTCATCATTTTACTGAAATAAAAATACGTATTAATGGCTTAAATTAATGAAGTAAATAAAATTCATAGCCATCTGACCCAGCTCTGACTGATTTAATGTAGTCATTAATGTAGATTCCATCTACGTTGATGATTAATACGTAGATGGAATTTAGATAGATGATTACTACAAAAAAAAAATAAATGCAGATTCAATCCTCAATTGATGAACAGCTGTCAACTGTAGATTGAATGCTCAAATTAATTACCAAAAAATAACTTTCCCTGATGGCGATACATGATTGTATAACATCTATTTAAAGACTCCTAACCTCATTATGCTCTACGTTATACCAGACATTCAGGGATTTTCCTATAGGCTAATTAGGCTTCAGCCTAGGGCCTCAACATCAAGAGGGGCCTACATTCAAATTGTTTGCAAAATTAGTATTACACTATTCTAAAAAAGTAAACACTAAAACTACTACACTGAATAGAAAATAAGGAGAAATTCTACATATATGACTAATAAACAAGTATAAAAATGTATTGATTAAGATCAACGCGTTCGGATCATTGGGTCTGTTCGTTTGTATATATTAGATTGCACCAAAGTAGTATAGTTCATACGTTCACTGATTGCTGTGGCAAATATTGACACGCCTTATGCTACTAAGCTCTGGTTTGTTCTTGAATAAATGAAGTGTAGATTGGAACAGACAAACGAACAGACCTATTGATACTATTATGAAATAAATTTATCTGAATTGAATTTGCTTTAATCTTCAATGTATTAAATATATTTAACTTAATTTGATAGAAAATATGATAATTTTTATTGCATATTTTATTTTGCAGTCAAAGATTTTTTATTATTTGAATTTTGTTTCTTTGTAAATGTTGTGTGTTATGTTTGATTACTTATTTTACAAGTACTATATGTGGTGCTGAGAATAAATGTCCAAATAAGTGTTCTCGACTTTTTTTTTTATTTATTATCCGTCCCCCATTTTTATAAAGATTAGTACCCATCAAAACATGTTTCATTTAACATATTGATATATATCACAGTAATGATGTATTTTATTATCTCTCATGTAATTTACAAACTTAAAAAGGGAGTTGAAAAGGCCTCGTAAGTGGAATAGCCAGGGCCTCTTTTCATCTAAATCCGGCCCTGCAGGCATTCCTCAATTAACGCTACAGGCCTGAGAAATTTTGAGGGCCCACATCTGACAGCCTGTAATGTTCCATACATGTTTATTTGACAAAAGATCTGCAATACCGTGGTAGCCTAAAAATAAGAACATAAATAAAAATTCACCTATTTTTACCAAGAAATTTCAGTGAAATAAAGAAAATAATTTTAATCACATTACGCAAATATTTGAATTTATTGAAAAATAAATGATCGACAGGTGATTTTAGAACAATAGTCCAAAATTTATTGCACTTGAAGAACTTTAAATTTATGGTATTGCTAATTTGCTATTAAAAATTATACCTTTATTATCTTAAAAATTAATTAAAGTACTTTGATATTTTTTAATATGCCTGGCATAACAAAAGGATTGATCTTTGAAGGCCTTCAAAACTAATTTATTATACATTTACTTATATGTGATCACTTGAAATATGCTTCTAAAAAGAGACGATTTCAATAAAAAATAAAAATAAAAAAGCGTGGGGTGCTCGATATCAATCGTTATAATTTCTCAATAGTTTCATTCCGAAATGCAGAGTTAGTTTTAAAATGTCATACAATGCACCCTACGCTTTTAGAACAGTGACATTCATTTTCTCGTCAGTCATTTTATTCTTATGTTAACAATTATTTTTTACTTTTTAGTTTGATTAACTCTAAAAGCGTGTTTTTAGTGTTTTTAAACAATAGTATTTAAAAATGAGGTCCCGGTACGAAGGACTGGGACTATAGTTCTTACAATAATTTAATTGTGAGTAAAACAAAGGCTAAATGCGAATATGTCGAGTCAGCCAGGATTCGAACCGGGAATCCCCTGATCCGTAGACAGGTGCGTTATCCGTTGTGCCGCTGTACCACGTAGGTTTGAATGTCTTAGGTACTTTCATTCTACATTTGCTAAATTGCTCTTCATAAGTTAAAATAAAATCACTCATCCTGGCGATCCTAATCATGATGAGATAATAAACTTATCAAAATATTTTAGCGTCGTCGGTCTACAACGTTTTAAGTCTACAACGTTTAAATTAAATCTGATCACTTAAAGTAGGTGTAAACAAACAAACAGGTGAGACTAATAAAAGCGTATTAATAATAATGGATTTGGAGAAAATAAATGCAGACACAAAACATATAGAAAAGTTATTAAAAAAAATCGAATGTCAATCAATCAGATATTCGATTGTAATAAAAGCTCATTTAATTTTTTCATTTTCTCAAGAATTAATTTAATGGTCTAATTACTTTTACGTAAGTTCACTCTGTTTTGGCATTTATACGTAAACATACCGACTCAGTTGAATGAAAGGTAAAAGAACCTGTTCTCTAAATACAATTCTTGAGTTTTTAATACAATGGACGTATCCATTGATGCTGAGATATCAAATTATAATTTTGCAACAACAATTTGTAATCCATTAATAATACATAAAAATATCATATTTCTGAAACAATCGTAATTGTTGCACGTAAATATTACCCAATATACATAGAAATCATTTTTTCAACGCACTGTTTGCTGAAATGTATTTTTTTTTTTTATTGTGGTTAATCGTGCTTATCGAAGCGAAACATTTTATCTTAATCTTTAAAAACAATTTGTAAGTTTTTTTTTTCTTATTTTTTTTTTTCTGATTATATAATTTTAAAGAATAACTGAGTGCTCGGTTAATTCGGCCTAACAAATCGGTAATTACAAACATGTTTTTATGAAACAATTCAAGTTTTTATTACGAAATTAATTCATATCATATTGACAAGAACATATTTAACAAATTTTCAAAGTGTTTTTTTTTTATTTGCGTATTTTATTTTAGTAAATTGATGATGTGATTTATCATATGGATGGTTATTTTTAAGATTGAGGGTAAATAAAATTAAAAAATTTTTTTTGTTCTAATGCAGCTGGCAAACACTTAGACAGTTGCCTTCGATGCCTTAAGACAAGCGCTGCACCGACGTTACTCACTTAGCACTACTCCAGGGAGGTACGTGTAGCTTGAAGATACTAAAGCTACGAACGTGGAGTAACAATACTCCCTCATCGCTCTACGATCATGCTAGACCGGGACCTAAGGTGGATTCCGAACCACTATAAACATCCATGGCACCGCCGGGACTTGAATAATGTGATACCGAGCGCCAGAGCGCTAGCCACTGGCCATTCAGCCCCCCCCAAAAAAAAAATATAAATTTATAAAAACTATAAACGAGCAAACAATCCTTCTATCACTATTTCATGTTTTACAAACATCAGACTCGATGTCCTTACTTCTTCTATGGCGCAACAGCCTCATTTTGGCCAAAGCAGTCTACCTATTGGTAGATTTCGAGGAAGGAGATATTCTTTTTACGAGATAGGATTTTCAGCCCTACGCACTACAGTCATATTAGACCAGAACCTACGGTTTAAAGTGGATTCCAAACTACTACAAGTAACAGTTGGGTTGGCATGTTCGTAGGCTGACACATAGTTGGAGCTACTAGTATTAAATTCATATAATTTTTAGTTAGCCCTAACCTTCAAAAGACACGTGTATAAATTTGACAGCTGTTGCACTATGAGTATGTGAGTTATAGCATTTTTAGTGAAGCAACTTTTTGTTAGTTTGAAAAAGTGGATAAAAAAGGAATTTCGTATGTTAATTAAAGCATTGCTTTTTGGCGAAAAAAATACTATTGAAGCCAAGGCTCGGCTTGATAAACGTTATTCGGACTTTGCACCAGGAAAATCAGCCGTAGAGAAGTGGTTTTCTAAATTTAAACGAGGCGAAATGAGCACCGAGGACGATGCACGCAGTGGACGCCCCAAAGAGGCTGTTACTGACGAAAACATCAAAAAGTCCACAAAATAATTTCTGGTAACCGTAAAGTGAAGTTGATTGAGATAGCTGAGACCCTAAAGATATCAAAGGAACGTGTTGGACATATCGTGAATGAATATTTGATATGCGAAAACTCTGTTCAAAGTGGGTGCCGCGCAGAGATCACAATCGACCCAAAACAACAACGAATTGATGATTCTAAGCAGTGTTTGGTAATAAACCCGAATTTTTGAGTCGATATGTGACAATGGATGAAACATGGCTCCATCATTTCACCCGGAGTCCAATCGACAGTCAGCCGAGTGGACTGCACGTGATGAGCACTAAAATAGCTATAACTCACATACTAATAGTGCAATAGCTGTCAAATGTATACACGTGTCTTTTGAAGGTTAGGGCTAACTAAAAATCATATGGATTTAATACTAGTAGCGCCATCTATGTGTCAGCCTACGAACCTTTCAGTCCACCTGTTATGCATGGCACCGCGGGACTCTAGCCCGAAACCTGGGGCACTGAGCACCAGACACTCGGCCATTAAGCCCCAATTACAAATATGGCTTTATGAAATAATCCAAGCTTTTATTACAAAATTCATTCATATCATATTAAAAGCACGTATTTAACAAATTTTGAAAGTGTTTCATTTTTTATTTTGTGTATTATATTTTAATTTTAAATCTAATCTGTGTGATTTCTCATATCGATGGTATATTCTTCAGATTGAGGGAAATAAAATGAAACTCATTATAAATGAGCATAACTGAGTGCTAATCTAATTAATCTAATCTAATTGAGTGCTAATCTAATGCTAATCTAATTAAATTAAACTAATGCTATCTAATCTGTGTGATTTCTCATATCGATGGTATATTCTTAAGATTGAGGATAAAATAAAATGAAACTCATTATAAATGAGCATAACTGAGTGCTCCACAAACAAATTGATAATTATGAAATAATTCAAGCTTTTCTTACAAAATTCATTCATATCATATTAAAAAGCACGTATTTAACAAATTTTGTAAATTTTTTTTTTTTTTTAAATTTGTGTATTATATTTTAGTTTTAGATCTAATATCTGTGATTTCTCATATCGATGGTATATTCTTAAGATTCAGGGTAAATAAAATAAAACTCATTTGTAAAACTATAAATGAGCGTAACTGAATACTCTAGAAACAAACTAATATTTTACAAATGTTTTATGAAATAATTCAAACTTTTATTACAAAATGCATTCGTATCTTATTGACAAGCACATATTTAACACATTTTAAAAGTGTTTTTTTAGTTGTGTATTATATTTTAGTAAATTTAATCTGTGTGATTTCATATATCAATGGTATATTCTTAAGATTGAAGATAAATAAAATTATAATTTTTTAATTTATTAATTTGTAATAAATTGTTTTTCAAAAATTGCACACACCACTTAAAATAAAATCAGAATTTTTATTAAATTTTCCATAAAAAAAAAAAATTTCAGTAGCAAAATAAGAATACCAAATTTATACCATTGCTAAATTTAAAAGCGATCAATATTTTGAACAAAAGCCTTTTAATTCTTTCATTAAGTATTTTATTCAAGCCTCGCGCATTTTTGACAAAGATAATAAGTTAGCATAGAGGTTTAAATGTCAATTTTTCCAATTCAGGGTTAGTGTTAATATTCGGGTGGAATAATTTAACTTCATTCGTAGAAACAAATATATATTATTTGATCACTCAGTTTGTATGATTTAAACCCATAAATTATGATTCTAAAACGTTATTTTGGGTTTAAAAATTTTATTATTGATTTTAATATCATACATAATGCATGAGCCTTTTGTTTAATGATTAATGTGTTATTTACCGGAATGAAAATGTGTAACTATGTAATTTTGTATATAAATGCACTAATTAAATGTTTTTCTTAGTATAAAGTATTAGGCACTGAAAATGGCTCCACATGCATCATCTGAAGAAACTGACAAAACTTCTAAAGAAATTAATAAAAATGCAGATACGGTGCATTGGAAACAGTTAAGTCATTATTGTTATTATTATTATTTTATTTTCATTTTAATATATAAAGTGTCTCAGCACTAGTTTACAAACTTTTAGAGGGGAAAGGACACATACAAAAAAAATTCGAAATTTCATAACAGTACAGATAAAACACAGATCAATGCTTTCTTGACGTGGTAGTGTACACGTAAAACATCAGAAGTAAAAAAGTCGCACGTGAGGGTATTTGTGGTTCACCACTAATGCACATGAGCAAAAGTAACGAAGGTGAACGATGTACTAGGTTAAAAGAGGTGTTCGAATGTAGTTCACGAGTGGGGATGCAAACCTGCGATGCTGTTATGCCCATATTTTGGCGCATGGAATTTCAAATATCTGCATACCACAGACTTTCTCGGTAGCCACTGTGGTGTATGATGACATTTCCTCATTTCTGACATCCAAGGGAGTAATATACTAGTGCCTTCACAGGCTCTCAGAGGTAGTAATCAAGGTTTTAGAGTCCGGCAATCGAGTAGGCCAATCTATAGAACGATTATTCTCGATTAACTGTAGACCAAATGCGCGACGTTTAAATGGTTCGAACGCTACGGCTGAAATGAGCCAATGCTTACCATCGTAAAAGAGTATATATAGTTACGAATGAGCATTATCGATACATTTCTTGTACAAGCTATATACGGTTGGTTCATACAATCGGCTATCTTATAAGCATATACATATCGGCTAACCCAGCTTTCGTATAATCAGTCATCCTACTGTCATTGTTTCCATGTGGAAAAAAGAAGAATTTAGGAGAACTCCATTACCGCGTATGAAAAATATTTCCGATACAGTATTCTATGTGATTTTGAATAGACTAGATGTACCTTTACCCTTCCCCCTCCCCCTCCTAGAAGTTTGTAAACCTGGTGCTGTAACACTTTGTGTTTGTGCGTTAAAAATATATTTTAGTCATTTTTCATTATTTCATACAAAAATTCAGTAAATGCTCTCAAGTCAGAAGGGACAACAAAAATATTGCTAATTTTTTATTGCCGCTGTATTTATTTTAATGTTAATGCATTTTTAATAATACTCTTAAACATGCTCATTTAAGAAATTTCATAACATCAATTTTCATAACAAAGTGGATTTATATTGTTGTGAAAAATAGGTTGATATAAAAGAGCTACAAATGATTTTCTTTTACATTATAATTATTTAAAGCCAATTTTCTTTATAATAAATTAATAGTTTAAAAAAAACTAAAAACACGCTTTTAGAGTTAATCAAAAGTAAACAATAATTGTTAACATAAGAATAAAATGACTGTCGAGAAAATGAATGTCACTGTTCTAAAAGCGTGGGGTGCTCGATATCAATCGTTATAATTTTTCACTAGTTTCATTCCGAAATGCAGAGTTAGTTTAAAAAAATGTCATATAAAGCACCCCACGCTGTTAGAACAGTGACATTCATTTTCTCGTCAGTAATTTTATTCTTCTGTTAACAATTATTGTTTACTTTTGATTAACTCTAAAAGCGTGTTTTTTTTTTAGTTTTTTTTTTTAAACTATTAATTTATTTTTTACTTTTAGTTTGATTAACTCTAAAAACGTGTTTTTTTAGTTTTTTTAAACTATTAATTTATTTACTTTTTAGTTTGATTAACTTTAAAAGCATGTTTTTAGTGTTTTTAAACTATAATATTTAAATGAGGTCCCGATACGGAGGACTGGTTCTTACAATAATTTAATTGTGAGTAAAACAAAGGCTAAATGCGAATATGTCGAGCCAGCCAGGATTCGAACAGGGAATCTCCTAATCAGGCGCATTATCCGTTGTGCCGCTGTCCCACGTAGGTTTGGATATCTGAAAGATGTCTGTAAATGTTTCTTTGCAGCTTATATAGTGTGTATGAGGAGAAGTAGATCTTCAGGTTGAAAATGATGCACCGATCAAGATGACTTTTCAAAGGCTGCGTGTTTTAATCACTAATCCTGGCGATCCTAATCATGATGAGATAATAAACTTATAAAAATATTTTATTGTCGTCGGCCCTTGATAAGTCTACAACGTTTAAATTAAATCGGATCGCTTAAAGTAGGGCAAAATCGAGCTCATAGAGTCAGTTACATACATACATACATACAAACAAACAAACATACAGGTGAAACTAATAAAAGCATATTAAAAATATTTAGACAAATTATAAAGGTAATAATTGTAGATTTTAAAGAAAACCTTTCTTTAAATGTCTATGTATTTCATACATATATGTTTCTTTATAAATTGTAAATTTTAGATAAATTTGTTTATTTTAATTAATTTTTGTTGTTTTAAATTTTGGATAATTTCTTATTTTAATTGTTTAAAACTTGCATATAAAGAATAAAAGGACTTCTCGATGAAGTTCTATACTCCGATGATTAAATCAGTTTCAAATTATAATTAACAGAAAAGAAATTGTCTTAAATGAAAAAGAATGTTGAATTTATTGTAGAGAAAAAAATAAATAATTCCGAAATAAAAAAAAATCTGATTAAAATGTTTTCATTTTCCTTCATAACATGACTCATAGATCAAAATAGATCCTCGTACTAGTCACAAAGTGATGCGAAAGTGGACTTAGTAGTTTCGATATTGAACTCTTCCTGTAATTTAAATTTAATTTAAATATTAGAGAGTTTTTGCATACCCGTATTTTGGGACGTTCGTTAGCTTTTTCTCCCTAACGCGCATGCTCATAGGAAAATTATTACCGATACGCATGCGCAATTTTCTATGAGCATGCGCGCTAGAGAAAAGCTAACGGACGTCCAAAATACGGTATGCAAAAACTCTCTATTTAGAACAGTGCGAGGTCTTTTTGCTATGCTTGCGGGAAGAAATATCATAATCGTAATTTTGCAGGATAATTAAAACGGGTTATTGATGTTTCGCATGTCATTATAGAATTTAGTGGAAATTTTGTGAATAAATTGTCTTAAACTTGGAATCGAGAGAGCTCGTCTAATATCGTCATTACGAAAGTACCAGGGTGAATTCGTTAACATTCTGAAAGTTTTGTTCTCAAGCCTTTGAATAATTTCAAAATTTGTACGTGCAACAGAACCCCAAACTGGACTTGCATAAGCTAATACTGGACGAAGATAAGAGAGATATATTAGAATTTTGAGATTAAGAGGTAAAAGCTGAATTTCTGTTGATTAAAGGATAGAGAATTCTAAATTGAGTATTGAATTTATTTCTAAGGTTGCAGATATACGATCTGCAGTTAAGTTTACTATCAAGAATAATTCCTAAGTACTTAGTTTCTTTATACCAGGTGATATAATTATTATATATTTTAATATTAGAGGGTTATAGGATAGTTTCGATATTGAACTCTTTCTGATTGTGTTTCGTCATTCAGTGATCTAAATTATGACTGCAACCCATTCATGAGTTCAAAATATTGATTAGTGTTTTTGTTTCTGTGAGTCATGCATGATTGCGTTTTATAACGTTATGAATTTTAATTTTTTTCTATAAAATTCTGAAACTTATCATTTTAAACCCGGTACAATAAATTGGTACGTAATTCAATAACAGTTTTTGAATATAAAATACCGTTTTTATAATAATGAAAATAAAGAATCATAAATCCAAAAAAAAAATGTGCACATTTTACGCATGAACTTATTTATTTTCATAAAATGGTATGTACATAATATTGCCCGATTTTATAAAATTTGTACATGAGTTTATTAAATTTTTAAAAACTTTTCAATTATTTGATTGAAAAATTTTAACCAATTATTTAGATCTTTTTAACGCGATGTATTACAAAAATTGTGATTTTTACTATTCTGAAAAGCCTATGTAGGAATATTTTAAATAGTTTGAATAACATTAGAGTTAATCTTCAAACTGAATTTGATATTTTGAACTACTATACCTTTTTAATGTAAATTAATAATAACCATCAGTTTATCATTGATGTATCTTACGAATATTCTATAACAATAATTGCAGGAATGCTTCGAAGAAATCATCGTTACCGACTAAAGTGTTTGTTCATCGAAACTCCGTCCTGACGTAAGTTATTTCTTTTTTTTTTTTCTTTTTTTTCTCCTTGAGATTTCTGCATGTTATTAACAACAAAATTTCTGATAAGAAAGTTTCACTGTATTTGAATTGGCACTGAAAATCTTTTAGTCAATTTCTTTTTTTCACCAGGAGAAAGTGCTACATAATAGCTGCATAAATTTTAATTAAATTTAATTTACATATCATAGAATAATAAAAGTTAAAATTTCTACAAAAAACCCCATTTTTTGTTGTAGTACCAATACTATTTCATATTTGCCAATACCAGTACTGGAGCCGGATGGCCGAGTTTATCCTCTGATCTCGGTGCCATGGATGTTTGTAATGATTCAGAATCACTTTAAATCGTAGGTCCCGGTCTAATATGACTGTGGGGCGTAGGGATGACAACCCTATCCCATAAAAGAGAATATCTACTGTACCAGTCTACCAGTAGTCAGACGGCCTTGACCCCCCATAAGGTTGTTGCGAGAATGAAGAAGAATATCATACTATTTAAAATTATAATTTTATTATAATTAGGTACTGTTTGACTAACTATAGCGAGGAAAAACCTGGCAAGTGGTAAAGTCGAATGGAGCTTGTAAGAACGGAGAAAAGTAATTTCGGATGTGTTTTAAGTATATTGTACAATAAATAAAATAATTTTAATCCTTATAATTGAAATTTTAATAACGAGAGAAAAATCAGATGAAAAAAAATTCTACCATAACTATTAAAACTTTTTTTTTCAAAATTTCACTTCTCCGCGTTTGTGACTAGCATCGCTGACAATCCGGACGTTTATATTCATCCAAAAATACTGGTAGGGAATAATAACAAAAGTAAATATATATCAGAGTATTAACACGACTTTTGCAATACATTATTTCATTGTGCTGGGAAAGACTTGTGAAAGGGGCTTGTCGCGTGTACTTCATTATAACTTAGCCTCGGCCACACCACAACAAAAAGTCTCAAAACTTATTTAATTATCTATTTTAAATATGATCATGTGTTTGAAGATGAATATCATAGAGATAAAAAACATAACGTAGATGGGTATCCTGGGATTCAAGCCAACACATTATTGACAAAGGATTTGATCTTCTAGTCTACAATAAAAACAAAAAACATAAAAAAAATATTTTTCTAATATTTAAATGTTAACTTTTTTAGCTAAACCAAATCTAGATTCTGTTATCTGTTTTAGTCTTTCATTAAAATCTTCTAAATGACATTTTTAAAATGGTGTGGATACGGGCAACCAGCACAAAAACACACACAATTAGAGATACATGCAATATTTAACACATTTAAAGACAGATAAGTATAGATTCTAAGAATTCCACTTCTAAGCCGTAAACCCATACTGATACACGTAGTATGCGTGAAATATATTTCCTCTCTGAGTGAGAGTCTGTAGGCCAACTGAACATTTCTCCTGAACACCATTTTTAGGGTTGCGTTTGAAAGCTCCTGTCAGTGCGATCACCCCCCATTAGGAGAAAGAATGGTTATTCTTGGATAAATATGATCGAATAATCGACCAATTAGTTGGGACCTGGTCTGTATTAGGGGAACTAGCCCGTAATATATAGGAGAAAATGGTTGTTCACGATTCCATTTCAGTTGAATCATTTACAAAAATTAAATGTGAAGAAATTATTTCAAGATGCAATTTGTATTAAAAATTATAATAAAAATCAATCTTATTTATAATGTAAGTTAATGAATTGATTTTTAGTTTTCGAACTATTGAAATTAAAATAAAAATGTATGTGTATATAGTATAACATTTTAAACTAATCTGTATCAATATACACTTAAAATGTAAAAAGAAATTCCAAAAAATTTATTGATTAATAATAATAATTTTTTTTTTCCTTAGAGATCTGATGGAAGTGAATCATTTGCAGACAGTTTACAACATTAGTGTAGCATTTGTTATGTTACTTTTACTGAATTCCGTGATGTATTACATAGTAACGCCTGATACGTAAGTTTTATTTTTGACATTTGATTTTAAAAACTGGAAAATTATTTAAAAGTACTTGTTGCAACTTATAAATAAAGAGCTTTCTAATTTCTTTTAAAATACACAGACAATATCAGATTCTTCAAATTAGAATTTTCTTCAATTGTTGATATAATTCAAAAGTTGAACAATTTTTATTAATGTGCAAGAAATATCTCCAGAAAAATATTTTTCATTAAATAGTATTTTTCATTATTAAAATATTCTCATTGAAATATAATATAAAATATATATATATATAAAAAATATATATTTGAATTAAAATTGAAAAAGATCTTTGAAGATATTCTTTTATTTTCAGGTTTTGAGAGATATGAAGTTGATTGGTTGGGCGGCAGCTAATGTGCAGCTATTCATAAAATGTTGGATATCATATCATGTGCTTGCATTTCTCGTTTTATATGGATTCAAAACTTGGATTCGTGTCCGGAACAAGATCAATACAAAGGCAAGGTGGTGTCTTATGTAGAAATTTAAATCTCTAAATAATCATAGTGTAAAATAAATATCTCTCAAATTTAATTTAAAAAAAAAAAAAAAATTTTTAAATATTTTAGTTTTTTTATTTTTATAATAATTATTTTAAATATAATCATTTTTCTAAAACTAATTTTTATGGATTGCCACAAAAAATACTATTATATTTAAAAAAAGTAATATCCAATAAAATAGATAAAAAAACAATATCTAATAAATATTATCTTTTAATTCTTGAAGGCAAATTTATCATCAGCTGTAAAAAAAAAACCAATAATAAATTATTTTAAAATTTTAAATAACGTTCAATGTAAAAAAGCAATTTCAAAAATAAACGTATTTTTGTAATTTTAAAAAAAAAAAATTATAAATGATTATTTTTTTCGTTAATGTAGTTTACCAACTGTAGTAATGTTTTACCAATGATAAAGTAAAAAAGAGAAAAGAAAATATACTAAATCTGTTTTCTCATCAGTTTTATATCGAGGTCAGAAACTAAAAGCAGTCTTTCATAGATAAGATATCGTAAAATATCTTATGAACTTATAACTTAACGTGCGATTCAGATTTAATCCATTGAACTTTCATTCTTTCTGTGTGAGATAAATCTACTCTCAAGTACTATCTATACATCAGCATTTTAAAGATAAATATCCGGTTTCTGTTTTTCTCACAAAATCAAAATTTGGAAACCTGTAATGTTTAGCAGATTTAATGAATCATTAGTTTCATTAATTAATCTAACTTTTTTTTAATTAGCCTAATTTATGTTTCATTAATCACTAAATCTGTTTAAATACACAGAATTAAATCGGAAAAAAAGAAGAAAAATATCATAAAATATAATAAATATTTCATATTTTATATATAGGTATATTAAATCATATATATGATATGATATATGAAATATATTTATCATATTATTATATATCTGGTAGATATCTTATCATACATATCATACATATTATATCATATGCATTACGCCATATATAATTTATACAATAGAATATTATAAATATTTCATAAAATATTAATTTTTTTTGAAAAATAAGTAATATTTTATGAAATATTTTCTGAATTTGAGAATAAAAGAAAAATAATAACATAAATATATTTCACTTTATGATAACCAACGTAATTATTGTATTTGTGTATGGTGTAACATAAAAAATATAATATCATTTTATGCATAAAATTCCTTTAAGTTCATGCATTTACCATTTCATACAAAGCGTTAAGCACAAATGAAAAATAAACTTTTTTTATGTCATGAACTTCAGATGCAAAATCTTTAAAATTTGTATAAAAATACATTATTAATAATTTTTGTTTTGATATTTTTATTAAATCACTTGTATTTGAAAATTAAAAATTTATTAATAAATTTGTTATTGAATAATTGATATGAATTATTTAAGCACATATCCTTTTAAATCAGTTATTTTTAACAATTATGACTTCAACTTTCTTTCATTACATTTGAAATTTAGAGATAGAACTTCTCCCAAAAATAGTTTATTACTATTACATTTAACAGTACTTCAGATATCAATTCAAAAGAAATCCGCTACATAAAGACTTATCATTTTAAAAATAAATCTATAATAAAATTCAGATTCTTAAAAAATCAAGATTTTCATAAAGGCCTTTAAGTAAGGCCCTTAAGACTCCATATAATTCAAATTTTAAGAAACAGGTCTTTCAAAATCGTATTATGCGTAAAACCCCGTCTTTCGTAAATTAAATGCTCGATTAATTTAAAATAAAAATATTCTTTTTTTTTTTTATTTTCAAAACAATTATTATTATTATTATTATTTTTTTTTAATTTGACAGAAATTTTATCCTGTCATAAAATCTAAGATCATAGACGTATGACAATATTTTAACTTTGGGCTGTAAAATGTTTGAATCAATTCAACAAACAGTGCATATATTGTACAATATAAATTGATTTATTTAACAAATTTCAAAATATTTTTTTTAATTTTAATTGTAAAAATTTACATAATTTTCTTAGATAGCTGATTTTGTCTTCTTACAAATGTTCATCTTTGCCAGTATTCTCATGTTTGTAGTAACTTCATATGCAATGGTAACAAACGGCTTCAGAATTACAATCCATTTAGCAATAATGTCTGAACAGGTAATAATAATTTTATTTTAATTTAATTCTATTTCTAGTGCATTAACTAATTAACTTATTGATATTGCACATGCCAATGCTTTTAACTTGCCCCAAAGTTTTATCATTCTTAAACATTTTCCAATCTCCCTACTGAAAGGCGAATTCTTTCGATTTTAGAAAATCAAAGATAAATCCCTGAATGTTTTCTTGTATCCCTATATGTTAATAAAATGCTTTCGACAAATTTATAAGGATTGATATTTGAGCGAAGGCCTGAATGGACGAGTGGCTATCGCTCTGGCGGTGCCATGGATGTTTGTAGGGGTTCGGAATCCACTTTAAACCGTAGGTCCTGTCTAATAGGATCGTAGAGCGTTGTGGAGGTTAGTGTTACTCGCGTCCGTGGCTTATCTTCATGTTACACGCGTCTCCTGGGTAGTGCTAAATGAGTAACGTCTGTGCAGCGCTTGACTTAAGGCATCCAAGACAGTTGTCTAAAGTGTTTGCCAGTTGCATTATAAAAAAATATATATATATTTGAGCGGAAGATTTTAAGTGCTATTCTTGGAGGTGTTAGGGAAAGTGATTGTGCAACGCAAAAATTACTATAAAGACCCAGGTATTATAAAATTTATTAAGATCAATAGATTAAACTGAGCTGCTCATGTATTTAGAAGGAATGATTTAAACCTTGTAAAAAGGCTGGTTTTGGTAAAGCAGCAGGGACAAAGAGGAAGAGGATAACCCAAGTTGCGATGGATAGACGCAGTTGAAAAAGATTTTTGCTGTACTAAGGTTAAGAATTGGAGGACCATTGTCACCCAGAGGAATGCATGGACATCTATTCAAAGGAAAAACTTGGTTCATCCTTGGGTTATCATACTATTGATGATAATGATGATAAGGATTGATTTATCAATTAGTTTTATGAGGGCTCTCTATTTATGTTAAATTATCCTACCCAGCTAATAAATTTTTAAATGTAAGCAATTATTAATTTTTGTAATGAAATTTTTAAGTTTTTATGTTACTTTTCCCAATTGGCATGGTCAAGTAAAGTAGAGTTTCAAGTAAATAATTTCCTGAGTTATATTTTCTTATTTGTTTCTACCATTTTCCTTATTTAAAATGGACTAATAATGGATTTGGTTTTATATGTTGAAAGCATGGAGCCTGAATGGCTAGCGCTCGGTACCACAGGTTTCCGGTTCGAGTCCCAGCGATGTCATGTTTTGTGGTTCGGAATCCACTTTAAACCGTAGATCCCGGTCTAACATGATCGTAGAGCGTTGCGGGAATATTATTACTCAGCGTCCGTAGCTTATCTTCAAGCTGCATGCACCTCCTGGGTAGTCTAAGTGCTTTGCGAGCTGCATTAGAAAAAAAATGTTGAAATCATAAATTAAAGTCATTGCTTTCAGAAACAGGAGACCCTATAGCGATGGTGACAGAGTATGTGGTTATCTCAATTAAACAATAAATCTGGATTTCCGAGTTCTTACATGCGGCAATTTGGGACTGAGAAGTTTCTGTGTAGTCTCTGAAAGTCTTCTCGGAAACTACCTTTCCGCCTCTATTCACCACATGGCATGCAGTTTTCAAAAAAATTTTTTTCCTTCATCAGTAATCAATAACATGACATAACTTTGGGTCGCAGATTTTTTGTGGTTTAAAGATGCCATTATGTTACTGAATTCTTGTAAAATGTCATCATAATTACAAATTAGAGATGACTCATGCAAATTTTTATCTTGTCTTTATAAGTTTTTATAATAAAAAATCACTTAAACTAGAATAACATTTTAAATACACTCAAGAGCCAAAACATTATGACCACTGTCAATAACGAGTTGGCCCACCTTTGGCGAGCAAACAGCTTCAACCCGCCTTGGCATGGAAATACCACCACTTAATACCAGTTTACCACTTCCACCTGATTTTCCACGTCATTTCATTGCAAAATGTAGTGGCCATAATGTTTTGGCTCTTGAGTGTAATTGCATAACCTAAAACGGGCAAAAAAAGAAGCACTGTAAAAATACAATGATAAATTTTTTTTTTTTAAATTCATCAGAGCATTGTGGAAACAAAACGAATATGGGAAAATAAAAAAATATTAAGAAAGAACAAAAAATCAAAATAATTAATTAAAAATAATTTAAATTAATATTAAAATGATAATGCCCACTTGTGTCTCAGTGGCAACGAGCGCCCCTGGTGAGCATTAGGGCGGCGGTTCAATCCGTTGGCTGCTTTGTTGTAGACACTGTTTCAAAAAACGAGGAGGCTCGATGGCGTTTGTGATGTTCATCATCTTGCCTCGTGAGTCTGACTATCTGGTGGAAGTTTTCCGGGTTTTCTCCTATACGATACCCAAATGCAGATAGTTCCCCTAAAAGTCCTCTCGGAAAGCACTTCCTCCCTTCGTCAGACTTCTACCTAAGGGTGCTCCTTCACAACGAAAGCTGCCCCTTCCCTTTCCATTCTTAGACCCCACAGGTTCTTGAACTTGGTCTAGATGTTGCTGTGTACCAAGAGGGTTAAGAAAAATAAATAAATAATAAAAAATAATAATAAATTGTTAATATTCAAAATCATAGAAATATATAATTATATTTGTTCAAATAATATTAATTTTTAAAATTGAAAGAATTTGTACATAAATATTTAATGTAATTTAGAAAATATTGGAATCCTCAAAAACTATAACTAGACATAAAATTTGCTATTTTACATATTATTTTCTTGAATACCTGATAAATAATTTAATAAAAAACAAAAACAAATAAAAATTGTTTCATTTTTCATTAAAATTTCATAAATACCTAATTATAATTTTTATTTTATTAGGTAAGATTGTACATGAAAATTTATTCATTTGTGAGAGAAAGTGTTCCTCGAGTTTTGAATTATAAACCATCTAAAGGTAAATAATGTGCCATGATATTTTCTTAAATATATCTCCATGTTGATAAAAGTTACTTTATCTCGATTTCCTCCTTTCTTTCAATGCTATTTAAGCTGTAATTTATTATTTAAAATTATAATTATAATTAAATTTGTGATTTAAGGAATATTCATGTAACATCTTGAAGTAAATAAATAAATATGAAATCTGTTGTTCATTATACTGTCCTTTCAAATAGTACTCCAATTTGCAGTTTCATTAATTTATTTTAACACAACGACCCTGATAACGCCATAACCTTCCCGAGAACCTTCTAAAATTCTTTTATATGCGACAGTTTTCCAAACTGGTAACTTTAAACTTTCCAAATGAGGTCTGCCTTCACACAATTCCATCTCCTATTGGTGTATAGGTGGATATCTTAAATTCAGCGCCATGAGGGGTTCCATTCTGGGATAATCAAGTCCGAAAACCTCGAGTTGCCACATCCTATCTGGAAATTTTCAACTAACAAGTTAATGTAAACAAATAAATTTGAAATCTGAAGAGAAACCAATTCTCATTTACAGGGCCAAACATATTACCAAGAGTTCAGTTGCCTTTGTTTACTGTTATTCATCGTCTCATTTTATACACATATGATATCTATTAATAAACAGAATGATTCAAAGAATTTTAGAGAAATTTTATGAGCACGTTAGCTATACAAGTATAGTTATTTTTGCTTAGGAATATGTGGCTACAATCGAGACTATAGTTTGTTAAAGAATAAACATATTTTAGAAATTATTTTACAGTTCATTGAACAAATATGTGGACTAAAAATGACTGGTGAAGAACGTTGTTTGAATTCATTTTGAGAAATTTTTCAATGTGAGCTGGTAACTAGCGGCAAACGTAGACGAAGATAACTAGACTGTTTGAACACATTTTTGATCTTATTTGTCAACCCATGAAAATAAGATGGAATTGCAAATGTGATTAAATATCGCTAAAAGTATATTGACTCTTGTAATTAAATATCGCTAAAGCATATCTCTGATAAACTCTGAGCGTATATTTTTACTGCATTTGTTTTTCAATTTCAAAAAATTTTTAATTTTTAATCGTATGTTCTAATGAAAAAAATTATATTATATGGCTGATTATTCCTAATGTCTATCAAAATATCATATACATGAATCTATATATTAATTTGGAAATTCTTTTCACAAAAAACTATTAAATTAAGAATTAGAAGATTCTAGCACGAATGTTTTGTTAATATTCAATATCAAATCACATATTTCTATCATTTATGGATTATATCAAGAAAAATTTTTTTTTTCAATAGATTTAAAAAAATAAAATCTTTTTAGTTCTAACTTAAAATTTACTAAAAAATTAATTAATATTGTTTTTAGTTGTATTTGCAGTTTATGCTTTTCTTCATTAGCATTGTTTTACATGATTCTTTTGTATATTTATTTATTAATTTATTTTGTAGATGGAAAGCAAGAACATGTTTTATATCCCACAGCTAGTCATTATTTGTATTACCTCTTTGCTCCAGTTTTAATTTATAGAGATTCTTATCCTCGGTAAGTTCAAAACATTTTATATAAAAATGGGATATATATATATATATATATTTTATATATATTGCTGTTATTTATTTTGCTCGTTATTTTATTGCAAGTCTATGTGTGCATGTGGAACTTAAACACTGTTTGTTTTTAAAAATAATTTTACTCAATCTCTTACTCATTGGCAGCAAGCGCAAGAAAAAAAAAAACCCAGCTAAATATGCATGCAAATCAGTTTCTAATCGAAATTTGAGATACATATATAAAAAAACCGACTTCAGTGCAGAAAATGATTACAGTATTGTAGAGGCCTTTTATAAAAACATTTTAAATGATAATAATTGATCTCATTGAATGATAATATCATCGAAAGAATACTCATGTTTTATTCATTTTAACCAACAATTGTAGCGCCAATATTCGAATCGTTTCTAATGGTTTCGCCAAATGGATCACCAACATCGCCAAACTTGCGTATACTAAGTATTGCCAGCTTGGTGATATTTTTTGATTTTCACTTTGTACATTACTTTTAAAGAACAAAAACACTTTTACATAATAAATCAAATAAATTAGACAGTTTCAACAGTAAATATTATACAACTATTAAACAACTAAAAATAAACAATAGTTTACTCATTTGCAAGAAATTTCGTAATAATAATGCTATGACTAACTAACTCCTTGTCACTACAGTCACGCTGAATTATGGCCTTCTGCCTATTAGCAGATTCCGAAACATGTTTGGTTTGGTTTGTCCGTCTATAGTAATTGTTTGCACACTTTAGGCTAATTAGACCAAGATCTACAGTTTAATGGGATTCCGAACCACTCACAAACATCTATTCCACAGTCAGGATTCTAACTTGAAGCTTATTGTACCAAAGGCCAGTGCGCCAGGCAATTGGCCAATTTTAGCTTCCGAAACAGATGGCTTTCCTCACGCCCAACGCTCTACAGTCATATTAGGCCTGATGGCCGAGCGGCTAGCGCTTTGGCGCTCTGTATCACAGGTTTCGAGTTCGAATCCTGGCGGTGCCATGAATGTCTGTAGTGGTTCGGAATCCATTTTAAGCCGTAGGTCCCTGTCTCATATGACCGTAGAGCATCACAGAGCCCAATCAGATTTCCCACCCACATCATTCCCAAACTGCAAAGGGGCAACTCAGCTCTAGACATAGTGATGTGGTGTGATGTATTAGCAGTATATTAGAGCGGGAACTACAAATGGTGCTACTAAAAGTAATTTAAATTTTCTCATACATTTCAATTATTCTAATAAAATGTTAATCTCACTACTCAAAATCTCTCACATTTGACACCCTAAAATTATTTAGAGAATTAATGTAGCATTTAGATACCAGTTTTCATTTATATATTTAATTTTTATTATTTATTTATTTTACGTCTTATGATTTCAGGAAAAAGATATCCAGTACAAGTTCGTCGCCACGTCGTTTTTTAACTTTTTCTCTTGCGTGTTTATAATTTTCTGCGGATGCATGCGATTCGTCGTGGACGTCTTTCAAAACACCGGAATCGTGCAGTTCACCCTGAAAGAGGCAGCGCTGATGTTGGCAGGCTCGATGGTGGCCGGCACTTTCATGATGTTTGTCATATTTTATGGACTCCTGCATAGCTGGTTGAACGCCTTCGCAGAACTTTTGCGTTTTGGCGACAGAGACTTTATCAGGTAACGTGAAAAAAAAATACGCTTATTTATTTCATTAAAATTATCTGCAATTCTTGAAATTAATCAGTGTTTAATAATAAAAGTTAAATTAATTTTTTAAAATCTGTATAAAGCACTTGTATATTTATCATAAGGGATAATTTTTTGTCACAATTGGAAATGAAGCTTTTGTATAAATTTAATGAATGAACTTTTGTATGAGCCGTGAACCCGATTAGCTGTCGACATTTTTACTATAGTGTATACCACATAGGTGAATCAACGTTGCATTCTAGAATGGGTATTTCAATTAAGATATACCGACCTGCCCGAAGGCTTACGGAGAACTGCATGGCCAGAAGCACGACAGAACCTACCAATACAAGCTGGATTCCGCCTTATTCGGCTCCACGGATAGGGTGATATGTAATAAGTACAACACCCCCACCGCCTTTGGCTGCCCTCGACTGGGTTTGTTGTACTCCAGGGCATCAACGTTCAGGCTATAGAACGTGTTCGAGAACACCCGAGGAGATGTATGGGTCTCTTCGCCGTCTTAAGTGACGTTTCCAGGGGGCACCACGAGGAGGTGGACCCAAATCGCCCCCTCTAGAATGGGTAGAGGGAAATGACGCCTAGCCTTTCAAGAGGAATTTTCTCTTATTTATGTGTGGTATTAGAGAAACGTGTGGTATTATCTTTGTCACAATCACTGCAGCACATCAAATGAACTAAAGCTAGCTGATGCTAGTGCTCAGTACCATTGGGTCACAAACAGGAAAAGAGGCATAAAAATTCAAAGGATCTCAAATTCACATCTTCATCTTCAAAAGACATTTCAAAGTTCTTCTAGGCTCAGATTCAAAATGTACTCCTTTATTTTCTTTTTGTTAATTTCATTGATAATGAAATTAAAAATAAATAATTAATTAAATTTATTTATTTCTAAAATATTTTTTGAATTAATTTAAATGTAATAAACAAGCAAAAACATTATTTTACTGTAATTACTCATTTGGTTATATCATTATATTATTGTACTACTCATTTAGTTGCGACTATTTTTTAATTAGATGAATCTGCTCATTTGGTTGTGTCTGTTCACCTCAGGATTCAGCTAAACACCAATCAAATGAAACACATATCTTTTTAAATAAAATTTTCTTCACTGTTTGACGCCCTAGTATTTCTTTAAAGGGAAACGTTGATTCATAACATACCTGTTGCATATCTATTAAATAAATATATTTTCTACTTCATACAATCAAAGTTGTCTCTGTATTTAAAATGCTAGTCAAAATTTTATAAACAATATGAAAATAAAAAACAAGAATATTTTTATTAATGACTATAAAATTAAAATTACACACGAATATCTATTCTGAAACTTTGCTTAGATAAATTTTAATAAGATTAAATTAGATCAATTTTATTTCATCATAATTTTATTATTGGACCTGATGGCCGAGTGTCTGGCGCTCGGTACCACAGGTTTCGCGCTCGCGTCCCGGTGGTGCCATGGATGTTTGTAGAGATTCAGAATCCACTTTAAATCATAGTCCCGGTCTAATATGATCGTAGAGAATTGGGGGGTTGTGTTACTCGCGTCCGTAGCTTATCTTCAAGCTACACGTGCTCCATGGATAGGGCTAAGTAAGCAACAGCGGTGCAGTCCTTGCTTATGGCATAAAGATTAATTGTCTATGTATTGCCAGATGCATTAGAACAACATATTTTTATTATTTTTTTATCCTTCACAAAAGAGGCATACCAAATGAGTAGACTCAACCAAATCAGTTGATTCAGCAAAATGAATGAATCAGCAACGATTTTGACAGAAACTTTCACATCGATATATTATCTAGTTGGAGTTTTTTTTGTTTTCTCTAATACTACACGCAAACGAAGGGGAACTGCTTTTTGAAAAAGACAACTCTACTAGCCATTATTTTTCCGATCACACCCGTACTAGAGTACTGCGAAGCACCTATGTGGTGAAACTAAACAGGTTTATGGAGTGAATCAGTACAAAAACCTCCGTTTATCATTAAACGGAAGAAATATTCATTATCTCAGTAACATTGACAACAGTAAACATTGAGCAATGTTTTTGATCCATGAAATTATTTTCGTCAAAGATTCTCAATTTCAAAATTTGTTTTATCTACTTCCTCATAAACCAGGAAGAGTTAACATTTGCCAAGACGGAAACACCTCAAGTGGGAAAGAGAAAGTTTAAATGATAAACAAAAAATAAAATTGCCCAATATGCATTGTGAGCAAGTAAGATAGATATTTTAAATTTCGAAACAGTATTTTTGATGCCATTCAAAGTCAGAATCGAGAAATTTCTGCTGAAATGTATATTTTAGAAATTCAAGTATGAAGATAAGATTAGTGAAAATGTAGATAAGCGCAGTTTGATTTTCTTAGCATATGATATGTGATTAAAATTAACATATGATTTACGAAACTCTATATTTTAATGTAATATTTGTTTATAAAAAGTATTATTATTATTATTTTGAAATTTGTATTGGATTTTATTGAGCTTGCTATAAAACTCATAATATACTTCTGAACTCCTTTGAGGCTCCATAAAAATTATTTTTTAAAGACAAAATATTTTAAAGGGTTCTAAAAATAAGATTTGTTTTTGAATAATGAACTTATGTCAGTTTAATAATCTGTTCAAAATTACTTACAAGAATGATTTAAGAAGAAAAATCTGAGAATATTCTTAATTAAAATAAAAAAAATATATATTGCTTTTATTGTTTATTGGAGATAAATTTTTCCCATAGATAAATTTTTAAAATACAAATACTATAATTTGAATCAATCGGAAAATTTAACTTATCAAACGCAAAAAACTGAATTGAAAAATTCAGTTTGAAATTTTCTGCAAAAATCAGTTTTTTGCAAATGAAAAATTATGATAAATTAGTTCTTGTAAAAAATTGGGAGGTGAAAGAAATAAGAAATTGAATTTTTCGAGAAAAAAATTTATAAATATATCTTTGGATGGAGGATTTCTACAATAACTAATATTTGCCATATCTCATGATATTTTCGTATATAACAGTGAAAATTATAACTAAGAATTTAAAATTGCAATTAGAATTTGAATTTAAATTTTAAATTAGATTGAAGAATAGGTAGCTGCTTTTAATAATTTTTAATTAAAACTTATCACAAGATAAAAAAAAAAATCATAATTTACTAATACAATAGTTCTTTTCAAATCTGTGCAAGATATCATATTTCAGATCTATGATAAGTAATACATAAGTATTAATCAAGGTAAGATTTATTATTGAAAAACAAAAGAACAAAAATTCTTTAAAAATTTTAATTAAAAATATATTTGCAAGTATAGATTATAGTTATAATTTTATTTGAAATTTTTTTAATGATATAAATCATGTAAAGTCATGAGATACAACTATTTAAACAGTGATTACCAGTAAATTAATGTTTATTATTTTACAGTGCCAAATTTTTGAACAGATACTTCCGCTTGATTTATTTTAATAAAATCAAAATAATTTATTATTAATATTTACATTATGTAAATTGTAATTAAATGATTTGCAGTGAAAACTTAATACTAGCTTAAAAATACACTTTGAAATGGAATGGATTTAAAAGAATATATATTAAAAGACATTTTTTATGAGCACTGATCCATTTGTATGGAATACAAATATTTATTACCTTCCCAATTTTTATCAAAATAGAAAAAAATCGAGTTTTCTTACCTTTAAACCTAAAATAAGTAACGAGGAAAGAAAATATTCGAGAAAGAATATATATTTCATAGAATACCTAGTTATTTCATGGAATAACTGATCAAGTTAATTAAGGAGTAGAATAGAATAACGATCGATATCCTGCTAAAGTGTAAAATAACTCGAGTGGATAAATTCTAAATTCAAAAGGCTGTAAAGTAAACCAGTAGTCAGAAATAGCACACTATTTTCAACCCATTATATAAACAACAATGATAAGATTATTTGATTCACTAAGCGTACGAGAGATTCAACTTCTTCAAGTGGCTCCCACTACAGTCTTTGGAAAATAAATAGATTCGATGGAGATTGTAGCGAGATAATCAGGCTGTCTGATTTGAATTTCTTAAAGCAATGTAGACAAAATTACTTCGAAAAATCCTTCTGAAATATAACACCATCCATCATCTTGAAGAACAACGTTGATTTACCAAAGTGATTAACCAATTGTGAAAGGTGAGCAAAAAATTTAGAAGGTTCATGGACTAAATGTGAAAAGTGTAAATACACACCCTCGTTGGAGAAGGGCCAAATTTTTCTTGGGTTGTTTTCATAAATCGAATTTTAAAAACTGTTTCATATTTTACAGGATTGGTGGAATAGCACTTCGTTCTCTGAATATTACAGAAAATGGAACGCTGTGGTCCATGACTGGCTGTACACATATGTATATATGGAATCCATTAACGTAAGCCATTTTTTCTTATTATTAAACACACTTTACTGGCACTTAATTGTTCATTTGTTTTTCTCATGAAAACCCATTCTTATTTTAGGCTGGAATGGGCAGATCAATAGCCTTAGTTACTGTTTTCTTTGTTTCATCAGTATTTCACGAATACATCCTGTCTTTGTCATTTGGATTTTTCTATCCAGTATTGGGAGTCGTGTATTTGTCAGTGGGAGGTGAGAACTTTAAATTATTTTGTGCAAAACAAAAACAAAAAAAAAAATATTATTAAATTAATCATTTTTGGACTTTGGAATTAATTTTTATTTTATAATTCCCTTATTTTTATTATTATTATTTGATTAATTAATACAGAAGACTTTGAAAAACCACAGAGTAATATTCAAATAGAATAAGAATTTCAATACTCAATAAAAATTCAAATAAGAATTCAAACAGAATAAGAATTTCAATACTCAATAAGAATTCAAGCAGAAAAGAATTTCAATACTTTCAATTTTATCAAAGAAAATTTTCGTATAAGATTGTAATAACAAAAAGAACAAACTGAACAGAAACAAAAGAGCTGAACAACTGAACAAACAGAGCTGTCAAAATTGTCGTCTATTAAGACCATAAGAGCGTCATTACACAGATAGCTGGAGGTTAATTACATCCTTTTGAAGACTCCCTGTGTGGAATTAGTTACAACTACAACGATTAGGCAGTCCAGAGATACCAAAGTTCTCATTTGTAAAGAAATTCAGTTAAATTATGTGAAAGAAATCAATCAAATGGTCCATGGGATGTTTGCTTCTGATCATTTATATACTTTATGAGAAGACCCGGTTTACCTTGTGCCTTTCAAGTACTAGTTATATATATTTAAGCGGGATTTTTTTGCAAGCATACTCTTTCTTGGTACTTCAAGGCTCAATTGCAAATATTATTTGCTTTGATAAGCACTATAACTCCTATTTTTTTTTAATCGAAGAATTCGCAACCATTTGTACATTTGTATAAATAATAATATATTTAAAATATAAATATAAAATAAATATTAATATAATTCAGAAGTGATCAATATACTTTAAGTAAAAAGTCAATTTTTTTAAAGTTCCTGTGATATTTCTAACAAAAAAGAAAACTTCTCAGCTTTGGAATACCTTTATGTGGAGCATGCTATTTGCAGGATGGGGATTTGTCGTGTTTCTTTACTCAATCGAATGGTATGCAAGAGCCAATTGCAAAGGAACAGAGGTAATTTTTATTGATATTATTCTATTTATTTAATATTGTAACTACAATACATCAAATAGGTACTAATTACAAAACTTCAAAAATCTGTAATCTTATATATGAATTTTGATGCATACTTAATTCTAAAGGTGAACAAGTAATATAAAAAAATTTTATTTAAGTCAATCCCTACTTTTTTTTTCACTATATTGCAGGAAGTCCTTTATAAATAATTTTTATTCATTTTTTTGAAAGTTTATCTGGCCTATCTATTGGTAGATATATGCAACGTAAATCTAAAAAAAATATAATTAATTAATTAAATTTAATGAATTAATTAATATTTGAAAAAACTGTATTAACATCAAAGTTCATCCACTACAAGTTTAAAAATGTATTTGAACTTGAGTGAATGAATAAAAAGTATTTTATGAATGATTGAATATTTGAACAAGATATATATAGGGAGAGTCAGCTAATATAAGGAATAGAAAAAAATAGGGAAAACTTAAAATGAGGCTTTTTATTTATGTGAAGAGTCACATAAAATCTTCTTAAAAAACCTTATAAAAAACAGGTATTTATATATAAAAAATTTATAAAATTAATAAAGATAGGACAACTCATTATATAAAGGAATCGAAAATTAAAATTGTAAAACTTTACTTTTTTTTCAAAAAATTAAAAGTCCTTTAATTAAATAATTTTCATTCATTTTTTAAAATCGAAAAACATAAAACTTCCAAATAGAACTCTATTTAAAAATCAGAAGCATTAAAATATACAATATTAATAAATTAAAAATGTTAACAAAAAAATTAATTTTGAAAACTGTCTTGGATTTCAGTTTCTTCACAATGCGTTGTTATTGTAAGATTGAAGTGATGCGTTGTTATTGTAGACTGTAGGCATAGAAAAAGGGCCTTGTCTTGGAAAAGATATGCTGAACAAATTTTTTTCGGGGTGTGAGGGGGCAAATATAAGTTATTTTAAAAAATAGGCAGCTTAAAATGAGGCTTTTTTTTTTTTTGCACTAATATAAACAACCGTTCATAATAGTGCCAACGTATAGACAACAAGTTAACCAGTTAAAAAATTAACATGATTGATCGTGGGAGAATTTTGGGGGTCGAAACATCAAAAATTTCATCCTTTATTTTCCCCAAAATAAATCTCTTAGAAACGGTTTAGATTTTGTCGATTTTTCTCTGATAGTGTTTTAAAGAGAATTAAATTTCCTAAATTTTTACTATTGCAACATTTTGAAGTACGAATGGTAACCGGGTTCTTCTTCATTGATAAACTGCCCCATTTTGAGCCAAGGTCGTCTGCCTACTGGCATTTTCGACTTAGAGATTTATCTTTTTTTCGTGGTAAGGTTGTCAGTCCTACAGTCATATCTGACCGGAACCTACGGTTTAAAGTGGATTCCGAATCACTGCAAACATCCATGGCACCGCTGAGACTCGAACCAAACCTGTTATTTTGAGCACAGCCACTCGGTCAGCCCCGGTAACACGGGTTATAACTCTAAAAACTGCACTTTTTTTCTCAACTTCCTAAAAAAATGCATTTCGTAAAAAGAGCATACTTCTTAAAACTCCATTTTCTGAGTAAATAATGCACATAATATTTAAAGTTCGAACATATTGTATTATACATCAAAAGAAAATTCATAGGAAATTCTAAACAATATCATTCATTTAATTTTATTGAGAGTTTGTTGCTTATTTGGGAATATTTCAAAGAACTTTATTTATATGTTTTTTTTTAAAACAGCTGCCTATATTTTATTAAAATTTTATATTTTTCTTATTATGTATTGTTATCTTTTTTACCTCTGTATTATGTTAGATCGAAATTTGAGATGGTGAAGTTAAATAGGTTTGTTGATTTAAATGAAATGATCCTCTTCATCAATCATAAAACAATTGTAATAAAATTTTTTACGGGGGCGCTGTCAGCTCTACTCCCAATTTAGAGACCGGGACCTTGTCAACCACTCAAACATCCATGGCAAGCCTTATTTGTATAAGCAACATTTCAGGCCCCTCTCAAAAAACAATTGAATTTTAACAATTTAGTTGTCATCAAAAAAGTATTTGTATAACAACATTGAAATTAAATTTTAACTGATAAAAAAAAAATCTTAAATTCCTTTTTTTGGGGGGGGGGGGATTTTCTTTCATTTATCATGACAATTAAATTGAAAAAAAAATAAAAGCAGAGTGAATTAAAAACGTTAAACCAGACTTATTCAGTTTTTCTTTTCACAAATTTTAAAGTATCTTTTTTCATATACATTTTGTTAAATAAACTGTAATAGTACAGTATATGGGGGACTGATGGCCAAATAACTAGTGCTATGTGCCATGGATGTCTGTAGTGGTTTGAATCCACTTTAAACCCTAGGTCACAGTCTGATATGACTGTTGGGTGTAGGGCTGATAACCTAAAAAAAAACATTTCCTGTCTCGAAATCTACCAGTAGGCAGATGGCCTCGACCCACCATGGGTTGTTACGTCAATCAAAAAGCACAGTATATTTATGTTAGGAAAATATAAATCTTTTAGTTTAAAATAATATTTATGAAAATTTTTCATATTTTTAAAAATTTGTTCAAAACCATTTAAATATTATGTACTATTTACTGATGATGTCATATGGGAATAAACCTAAAATGAGAACATGAATACAGATTTACAGATTTCTGTTATATGAATATAGGTACATTAAAAGTATTATACTTTTTTTTTTAATAAATATAAAAATAAAGCAGAATAAAATCAACATTTTTTTTGTTATTGCTATTTAAAATCAACTAACAAGAAAAATTAATTAAAATGATGGAAAACTGAATAAAATGCACAAAAAAAAAAAAATTTTATCCAAAACATTTTGATTTCAAAACTTTTGAAATGTATATACATATATTATTGAAGAATAAATATATTATTGAACATTGGAGGATAATATATATTCATCTAATAAAGCATTACTTTTTTCAACAAGATTTCATAGAATTTTTATCAAATCTTGTTGAATAAAAAAAATTAATTAAATATTTAGTAAACTATGCAGTCTAAATCGAAAGTTCATTCTATTCCAACACAATTCAATGATATCTTATCCACAAATTTTGCTAATGATTAATAAATAGAACACTTTATTTAAACCTAACTAATAAATACTATAGGCTACAGTCTAATTGCAAAAGAGGTTTTTTTTTATTATTATTTACAAAAATAATGTTTTATGGCAAATAAATAAGATTTATAATTAATGATTAATTATGAACAATTTAATCTTCTTCAAATATTCTTTATTCAGAAATTAAAAAAAAAAAATATCTTTAATATTGAAACGATTGTTTTAAAAAGTAAATACATGTCACAACTCTATTTGAAATAAAAATTTATCCTAATTAATTTTTTTTTTTTTTTTTTTACAGGATCCAATATTAGATTACTTTATACCTAGATCATGGAGTAAATCATGTCATATCTTAAGCTACTCCTGATTATGAAGTATAAAATATTTTTTGTCATTTTCATTTCACTGAATAATTCATTAATAGTTTTAAAAAGAAAATGCACTGTGTGATAAAATAAAATTATGTTTTTAAAAATGACATACTCTTTACTTGATTATTAAAACAATACAAACTTATATGTGGAACAATTTATAAAAAGATCTTGAATATTGAGGTTAGTATTATTGATTAAAGAATACAACTTCCAGAATATTAAAAATTAAGATTAGTTTAATTTTTATCTGCTGAAAAGATGAAATTCAGTTAAAGGTATTCTGTGTATAACTAGTTTGAATTAAAAATAAAATCTAAAATAAAGAATTATATAGAATCATCATATTCTCTTCTGAGAGAAAAAAAAAAAAATCAACAACAATATAATAAAATAATAAAGAGCAGGAAATTATTTTTTTAAAATTTAGTAATGACAAAAGTTTGAAATATTTTGACGAAGAATATAAGATATACTATAACATCAAATGTCACTGTTTATATAATATTCTGATTGTTACTATAGAGATTCCTATGCAGATTATTGAATAAAATATGTCTAAAATTTTTCATGAAATTAGATCTTAAAAAAAAATCACAAAAAGACATATACTTTGCCTTGTACAAAAGTCTGAATGATTTATTATACTAATATCAATACTTAATAAAAATTTCATATTATGCCTCACTTTGGGAAAGGTCTTCTTTTTTTCAAAACTCAATAAAATTTCTTATGAAACTCTCTTATACACTCAAGAGCCAAAACATTATGACCACCTGTCAATAACGAGTTGGCCCACCTTTGGCGCGCAACACAGCTTCAACCCGCACTTGGCATGGATTAATACCACCAGTTAAATACCACTTACACCTGATCATGTGCCTTCCATGTCATCCAGGCGAGTTCATTGCAAAATGTAGGGGTGTCATAATGTTTTGGCTCTTGAGTGTATACTTCCCTCCGCTTCTCTTTATGTATTGCAATGCTAATGCATATATTATGTATATTGCATTGATAAAAGTGAAGTAAATTGTATAAGTGAAAGTGATGGATTCATTGATTTAATAATATTTTAGTCATTAGGTGATGTTATTTTTTAATTTCACCTTTGAAATTGAATTTTTTTTTATTCTCAGAAGCTATGACATTTCATAATTGGTCTTATTGCAACATCAAACATGTTATTTGACTAATATTAAACATATTTGACAAGGTATGTCACGGAAAACATACAAGCAAGTACAAATCCTTTGTGAAATATATGATTTTTTATAATAAATTATTATTTGTTGGATTTTTTTTTTTACGACAGAAAATAATGGATTGTAGGATTCAATAGTAATATAGATCAATTTGAATGAAATTAGAGGTTATAATATTCAACTTGGTATGATTTCATTTATTCTCTTAAAATATAAATGAAAACAACATGAAAATATAAAACACAAAGCAATTACTGAATATAAAAAAAGAATTTTTGAAACTAAATAAAAAGTAAATGAGTTATTTTATAAATGTGATTTATGGCAAGTTTGATTAGAATTTAAATATTTCATGGATGTAAAATATATATATATATACAAAGTGTATATTAAAAATTAAGCATGTATTTGTAAATAATTATCACTAAAATGTCTTTTCCAAGAAAATCCCCATGAAACGTTTTCTGCTTCTAACTTCATATTTGTAATAAATGGAGGAGATTGTGTTCTATTTGGGGAAAAGATTACAATTGACTATGTTCTAATGCATGTTAAACATACTTTGTGCATACTTTTACACATATGCATACTTTTTAATCTAAAAAAAAAAAAAAAACATTTACCTCATAATTTTTTAATCATTGCTTTTTGTTATTTAATTATTAATTCTGATTAATTTAGGCAATTTTTTTTTTTATCACATTCAAATGGGTTAACAGCATATAAGTAATAATTGTATTTGAAAAATTGTTGAATTTTAAATGAAAGCATTTTGAAAGAAATCATATTGAACAAAAAAAAAAAAAAAAAACATTTTTTTAAACAGAAAGTACATAAAAATACCAAAAACTATAAGTTAATATAAAATAAAAATGTAAATGCTGAATTATAGAAAATCAATTTATATTTATATCAGAAAATGAGACAAATAATTATCATAAACATTAATTTATTTCTTTATTACATGACATTATATTAATAACATAAAATGAACACATATTTGTTTGGAGCCAGAGCATAAATTCTTCTTGAAATAATTCTATAGATATTTTTAAACTACATTGAAATATATATTTGAAACAGAACAAAAGTTTGCAATTAAAATTTGACACTTCTAAAGTGATAAACTATACTGAACATTTAACATAAATTATTCAACAATTTCAATACATTATTCATAAAACAATAAAAAATTTATAAAAGAACTATTTAATATAATTTTTAATAATATATTATAATTCTGATTTCATCATAATTTCAAAAATACTCTAATCATTGTTAAGAAAAAAACCTAGAATACTTAATTTAATTATAAACCTCCTCCACCACCCGATTTATCTTTCAAAACATAAATACGATAAGATTGGTTCATTTGCTCCAAGAATATAAATGTGAGCACGGTGTGCGGTCCAAGACGAGCATAATATGGAGTAAATCCTTTCCACAAACTGAAGAAGCCTTCATTTCTTATCACTTTAAGTAAAACATCCTAAGACAAATATAAAATTTATTTAAATAAATAAATAATATAAAGATTTCTAAATATAACTAACAAATATTTTCCTATTTTGCATTTTATTTTTAAAGGGGATAACATTTTTAAGTAATTGAATCAATTACTAATTAAGAACTTAGAATTTTATGATGATTACATATATTTAAAAATTACATTGAATTTTTTTAAATCTCAAAACTTTTGCTCATATAATTTGCAGTCGTAATTCCTTGTGTAAAAAACAGCTGCCATGCATTTTTTTACTTAATTTTAAAAGATCATTTAATATTTTCTGACACTGTAGTTCTAGCTAATATGTTTGAGGGAAAATCCTTTTCTGGAACTTATACAGATACTTTCTTTAAAAAAAAATATTTAAAAAAAACACACACATAATAGATTGTAAATAGTAGCTTATAATTTCAGCTGAGTGATTCTATTTTTCTTTCTCCTAAAGGTAAAAAAAAAAAAAGGAAAAATAATAATAAATATATAACAATTTAATATAATATAACTGATCATTTTATTCTGGAAAAGTTATATTTTTGTTTCGTTGTTGAAATTTCTGGCAAGTGTAACATTTCAAATTTGTTTTTGATTGCAAAATACAAAAATCAACTCATTACAGTTAAAAAAAAATTATTGGAGTGGAAAAAAAGTTATATGCATAAAATAAACCATGATAAAAAGGAAAATGAAGTAATAATCAAATGCATATCAATTAAAAACAAGTAAATAATGTTAGAATAAAGCTTCATTTGAGAGAACTGAAGAATCAATTTCGAAGGAAAAAAATATTTAAAACTAACCTCTAATATTTTATATTTGCCACTATAAAAAATCTTACTAAGTTTTAGGATTTCATTAATCGGACTTCTGGAAAACATTTTTAATTATTTATTACTTTTCTGGACCTTCATTTTCTTTTATACATATCACAAACACCAGCATAATATGTGGTAACATTTTACCCCTTTTCTTAGTGACATCAAAAAAAGTCATAGTTCATAGTTCCCATAATTTCTGCATTAATTTTTTAAAAAATCACTAATTATTTTCTTACACAGTAGTTCCTAATGATATCTTTGGAGAAAAAGCCTTTTCAGAAACTTGCTACTATTTCTTTAAAAATGAAAAGATTTTAAATAACAGCTTATCTGAACTGAGTAATAATCATACTGATAACTGAGTAACAATCTGAACTGAGTTTTTTAATGTAATCTGCAGATTTCAAATAGAGAATTAAAAACTAGTTATAATAATATACCAAAGTTAATTATGCTACATATTTTACATGATTGAAAACGCTTACTTATAATACAATTGGATATATTATCTTGTTGTTATCGTGTCCATGGATTTAACATATAATTATCAATGTTAGATCAAGTCAAAAGTCTTCTCGATAGCGGCCGCAAGCAATGGCGCCGCTTCACTATACAGGGCTTCTCTTAAGTTGGCCTCGATTGGCACCATACCCAATTGCAAAACATGGGGAGTAAGTGCTGGGCACTCAAGAATGTGCTTAGGTGTTAGGAAAGCGTTGCAGCAATTTCTGCAGGGGATGTATTCCCTGGTCTTGTCTGGGAGAATCTTCATCCCTCTGAAATGATTAATTCTGAGTCTGCTAATAAATGATGTCAGCTTCCTAGGGCAGTTGAAGACTGTGATGAATGGCTTCTTAAAGTTACGAGGAATTAGTCGGCTTTTTCGGCAACTGCGTTAGCATCTACAAGTGTGATGGTAGTCCTGGGTTGATCATTGTCCCTGGCTTCTTTGGCTAAAGTGTTAGGGGATGCCTTCATAAGTCTCCAATGGGTGGTAGGAGAGAAATAAAACACCTCTCATGGACCAACAGGTAGAAGTTCAACTTTCCAAGGCCTGGCAAATTTTTTTTTTTCCATGGATTGTGGATATATTATGTTTTATTTATATGATTTTTTTAATTTCTTAATTTTCTCCCATAAGGATTATATAAAATAAACAAAAAACAAATATGGAAATATTAATGTTATTTAATCAATGATGAAAAGAATCAAATAATTGGGATGTAAAAAAAAAGAAACTAAATATGGTAAAATGTAAATTTGTTTCAATATAAATAATATTCATAGAGTAATAAGAAAATTTAATCCACCAATATTAATTTGGCGAAACAAAATTCTTGAAACCATTCTACATTATCTTTATATATTTTTAAAAACATTTTTTACAAATGCAAGAAATGTTTAACTTACCCCAGCACCCCTATATTCAGGAACACCATTAATTATTTTCATATTTTGTATTCTGAAAGTAAATTAAAAACTTCTATTATAAAAAAGAATACCAAAAATAACACAGTTCATGGAAATACAATATTTTCAATTTATAAATGATTATAACAGAAAAACTACAAAAACAGCATTGTTTCCAATTCAAATGTGAAATGTTTCTGATTATTTAATGCACCATTAAATGGAGATGAAACAATATTTATTTAAATCAATGTACATTATTACATGATACATGATCTACATTTTCATTTTACCTGGTTTTGGCAATATCAACAGGCATAGACGCTGCAGTAGTAATTAGACCACTAATCATACTAGAGGCAAAATGGCACATTATATTATCTTTAAAATAGCCTAAAAACAAAAAGTAACAAATATTAATTCCATAAAAGAAATTATTTGCAGTAAAATTCTGAAAAGAAAATTGGGCTATATTACTAATAATTCAATTAAATAAAAAAATAAAAAGATTATCAAAACTTCTAATGCATAACAATATTTTTTTAATTATATTATTAAAGTATTTTGTTAAATAACATAATAAGATGTAATCAACTTCTAAAAACAGATGAAGAACTCTTTTCTAAATCATTGTAATCAGAATTTGATTATTTCACTGATAAATAAATCGGTTTTAGCAACATCAGGCACTCAAGTTGTAAAATATTAACAATTATATTCTAAATTTGAATAACATACTAGTATTTTCAAATTACAAACACATTTTTATACAAAATATTCTTAACATAATAAAATACAAAGATTTGTTTTCCAGGAAATTAGCTTTTAAAAATAAGTTAATATATAATAAACTAGATTTATATTGTAATATTTTTAACACTGCAAATCATTAGTCAGATTATTTATGATTAACAAATGCTAACAGTAGTATTTAAAATTATATATTACCAGTAGACATTAACAATTGTTTGGCTTGGGAATAAGAAGCTAATTGTGCAGCATTCACCACCATAGCTCGACCAACAGTAGGTAAGCAGCCCTTTAAAAATATAACTAATGTAGCAAATTACTAAATTACAGCAGAAAACTCTTTGAATAGTGAAGATCAATGAAATTAAGACAATTTTATTGGAAACAGTAAAATGATGGTAATGCAACTTTAAAATTGAATTCTGAGATATTTCCATGCACGGTATATGAGAATAAATTACAATAAAGAAATTACACAAAATATCTATGTATTTCTCTTGTTGATCATTATATTTCTAATCACATAGAACATGATATATACAAATGTGTTATATTTCACGTTTTTGATCACAAATGCCAATCAAGTAGCAAGATAAAATAAGAGAATAAAAAAAAAAATTTAAAAAAAAGTCAGAGATTCATTTCTAATATTGGTTCTCAATATCAGTTTGGTTCAGAAACCATATTAAGAAACTCACATTCCAAATATGAGATTAATTTGTATATGTGTATTTGCAAGACAAATTAGAAAAGGGGAACACTTATGGAAGAAAGAACAGTATAGAATAAAGATATTCTGACAATCAATAATTACCAATACATAAAATAAAGAGAATAAAAAAAAAAAAAAAAATTAAGAAAAAGGAGTCAGAGATTCATTTCTAATATTGGTTCTCAATATCAGTTTGGTTCAGAAACCATATTAAGAAACTCGCATTCCAAATATGAGATTAATTTGTGTATGTGTATTTGCAAGGCAAATTAGAAAAGGGGAACACTTATGGAAGAAAGAACAGTATAGAATAAAGATATTCTGACAATCAATAATTACCAATATATTATCACATTAAGTATATTATTTTTTATCAAGTCTGAAGTACTGATTTAACTTGTTTCATAATTATTACTTTGCAGTCGAAGAAAAGAAAAATTATTACAAAGCTGAATTTATCAGTTCAAAAGCTATTAGTTCTATTTTTATTTTCATTTTTTTTTTTTTTGTTTAACATACCAACAGTTTAACACACTTCTGCTAATATTTTAGAAGAATAATTACACAAAAACTTAACTTCTATTTCATTTTAACAAAAAAGGAAACTATTAAAATATAATCTAAAAAAAATTATTACAATTCAGGAAAATGAGACAGGATGTAGGAGTAATCAAAAAAAATATTAATAAAATTTTTTTTTTAATTACACTTTGCTATAAAATTTTTAACTTTATTTCTAGCATTAGTATTGTCATTAAAAGTATTATGCCATTTACTATATTAATTAAATGATGTTTACTGAAAACTAATAAAATCATGCAGGATTCTTTTTCTTTTTAAGAAAAACGAAATATCGTCAATTCAAGATTTTTTTTCTCTCTGTAAAATGTAAGACAATTTAATAATATTTTAATTTATTATAATAATTAAAAAGTTTTAAAAAAACTTACTAAAGAAGCAAATTAAAATTATTTTTTGATTTCTTGAATTTTAATTTTATATTTATTTAAACTAAAAGTTTCTAAACTTAGTATGAAAATAAAACTTCAAATGCAGATAATTTCTTACCCTCCAAAGAGTAAGAAGGCCTTCTTCACGAGTTATTCTAATCAGTGCATCAAAACATTTTTGTAACCTCTTCTTTCCGCCTCTGGCAACCTGAAAGTTTACAAATATTTATTAATTATTAGGATAATAAAAATAAATATTACAAATAATAAATATAAAAATAAATAAAACCAATAAAGAGGAATTATAATATTTTGTTAATACTACATTTTCATTTTCATCTCGAAGACATACTGCCATGTTCATTTGTTGTCTCTTTGATACCCAGTTGATTGATTCTTCAAAACAAATGATAATCTTGCTAGCAAGAAGCCTGTTGTCAGCCAAATTATGCATATAATATGGTGCAAGTCCAAAACAAACAATGCAATTCACTTCATTTAAGCTCCACCAGAAGCAATCAACTGTCTAGAAGCATTTCAGCAATAACATTTTTTTCCCCAGTAACATGGGCTTTTATCTGATTGCAGCTTTCTCGGACTCATGAAGATTCATCTGTCTACTGTAAGTGAGATGATGCCTGGAAGGCAGTTGCCTTTTAGCTGTAATGGATGGTGTATTCTCAATCAAGTCAGTGCTCATTGCGATGGGGATCTTACCACAAACATTGCAATAAGCACAGGGTAGCCACAAGAACAGTATGCAGTGAAAGGTAGTGACAGATGCACATTCAAAAACTAATAAGACACTGTTGCTATTGTTTTCCTTATGCTTTTGCTTGCTATACAGCACAACCATGAGTTTGCAGATTTATGTTTTTGATGTAAATGTCTGCAGTCTTAAGAAAAAGAAGCAAGTTTTAAGTTGTTCCTTGAATTTTGCTTGATATTATTCACCACATTTGTCTTCCCGAATAGTAGCCATTCTGAATTATTACAGCACAAATTAATATAGTTAGCATCTAAATTATTTTCATTTTTAGGAATACTAAACAAATATTGATGAAAGCAGATGGTTCTTAATTAATAATTTAATAGCAGTTTCATAATAAAAATTCCAGTTTTTAATTAATCAAAACTAACTATTAAAAACTTTAATGTAATTTGACATGCCAAATAAGGGAAGGGAGGGGGAATGCATATCTAAAGACAGTATTACAAGAAATGCAGATGCAGATATAATGCTCTTGCAATAAATGTGTGGGAATAGTATTACAAATCATACATAAATACAAATGTAATTTTAAAATATTACTACCTCCCATCAGCAGTCATTCTGATTAGAGATATTTCAGCAGGAGTGCCAACAAATGCTCCTACTGCACCAGCAGCCATACCAATGGCTGCTTTCATGAAAAATCCTGGTGGTTTTCCATCACCTCTATAATAAAAAGTAAAAAATTATATATACATAAACAAAGTATAATTCCTAAATTAAAAAGAAAATAACTTTCTTTTTCCCCATGAAGATAAAATTTTTTTATTTAATAGATTGTAAAAGACCAACAAATAAAAATAAATTAATTTCTTTTAAAAGGAAGCTATTTTTCACACATTTAAATTAAGAAACTTTTCAATAAAATTTGAGAATTGAATTCACTATGTGGTTTCAGTAAATACAAAACTTTTTTTCATATTTATCATATTAGTTATAAACCTTCATTGATCTTAATGTGTTTAAAAGCATTCAAGATGTTCTTTTAGTAGTTTAAAAATACGTATTTTATTTTCTATATTATTAACTGAAATACTAAACTTAAATTTAAAAAAAAGAACAAATTAATTACATTACAGATTATTAAAAAATATAAGTATTCTTTTTAAATGTCTATACCAAAATTTTATGAATTTTGCTCTATTGAAATTGAAAATATATATTAAGTATGGTTATTTAAAAATAGAAAACATTTGAATTCAGTATGGAATTAGCAGTTACTAAATGGATAAGAAAAGAAAAAAATCTATAAAAAAGATATTTCGTTGAAGAATTAGTTCACAATATGAATAACATCAAATGAATTAATCATTAATTGTGACACCCAAAAATAAAATAAAATTTCATAATTCTCATTAGATTACTATAAAATTTCAAATCACTAAAAAATTATTAACAAGGTGATTAAACTTAGTATAGACCTAAAATGAAAATCCCAAACATAAAATCTATGTCTACTTAAAATATCAAATCCATAATCGAGAATAAAGAAGGATTTTGTTTAATTTTTTATTTCAAAACAAAAATAAAATATTGTATCTTAAAATGCTATAAAAAGCCTTATTCATAAATAATTTCTTTCAGAGAGCAGAAATTGACATTTATTTTCAAAAGTGTTTAGATCTTTAAGGAAGTACTTTATAAAATACATCAACACTAACTCAATTATTATTTTATATTGACTTTTAATTAAACTTTCTTCTAGAGGTTTATTTATTTGAATTCTATCAAAAATTTTAACTATAAAATGTTAATAAAAATTTATATTTTTTAAGATAATTATTACTAAATGGTGTAACTAAATATAATGGCATAACTAATATTAAGTAACTCTATTAAATACATATGTATTAATAAAATTATACATAACTGTAATACACTTTAAAACCATAAATTACTTCAGAACAGTCTTTGAATCATTATATGTTTGTTTAGTTTTTCAGCTTATACAATATTTTGTTTACGTTTTCTGATATTTTTTGCAGATATATTTGCTATATAAATAGAATGGAATAATTTGTAAGTAAACTAAATTCCCTTCTTTTATCAATCCACTCAAAAAAGATTTTTAATGCAAACCACAAGATAGTTAGTTTTAAAGCATAAAAGATTTCTAATAAACTTATTTATGGCTTTAGAGTTTTAATATACTAATATCAACAGAAATTACAACCAAAAAAAAAAGGTTTCCAAGTATAAAGAAATCATTTGTGAAAATATTAAATACTTTTTATTATTTTCTATGCTTAAAACTTAAGGTTTGGAGGCTTCTTACGAGAATTTTTCAAATAAGGTAGAATAGACGCCCATTCGAACAGTTGTATATGAAGCTTGTCTCAAGAGTCCTGCAGATAATCTACAATAAGAAAATTACATTATAAATTGAGGACATGTTATGCATATTATGCTTTAAAAATTAAAATTTTATATTCAATAACATTAAATAAGTATTTATTAGAATGAATCTATATGTAACACTGTAATTCAAACTGTGAAATACAGCCATACTCTTCATTAGCTATCTTGATGATAATATCTTAAAGAACATTCTAAATTAATTATGTTTAATAATTTGTTTCATAAAATAAATAAAAAATTTTAATTTTGAGACATGATTAATATTGATTATGATTAAATTCACATATAACAATTTATCAAGATAATTATGTAATTCAACAATTTAAGTCTGTTAAATAAAATAACAGAAAAACTAAATATGTTCAAGGTAAGTTATATTATAAAAGTCAAACAAAATCAATAAAAATAGTTTAACAGTAATCTTATCTTATACATTTTAATTCTTCTGGGGTTTTTTTTTTTCTTTCCCCTCTTTCTTTGTGTGATCTATTATATTTTTAAGATTTTCTGAATCTGTGTATGGCATAAAGATAACTGTCTCTGTATTGCCAACTGCATTAGAAATAAAAAAATCTTATACATTTTGAAAGGCAAAGAATCTTTTTTTACAAAAAACAGACATTAACCTTGAAAAATAAAAAATTTTACTTAATCCTTAAATTAATTAAAAAATCAAAATAAAATGATTTTAAATTTTCTAATTCTTTTTATGTATGCATTGTAGATTAGATTAGCAAACATTACTAATTATAATATTCCTATTTAATATTAAAACACGTAGGCTTCATATCTATAGAGAAAAAATAATATTGAAAAAATTATTTATTGGATAATAAACTATTATTTGAAAATATCAAATGCAATACAAATAACTACACATTTTTACAAAACTATTAAAAAATAAATAAAGTTAAGAATTTGAACACAAACAAAAATTCAAAAAGTCAATTTTTAAACAAAAATATATTTTTTTTAGTTTTAAAAATGAGCAAATTTTAAGAAATAAAAAAATTTGTTTTATTTATAAAAATACATGTAATAAAAAAATACATTAAAAGCCTATTCAAATTTTAAACGATAGCAGTCATATATATATATAAACAAAATTTACTAATTTTTATATTTAATTATTAATCTGAAGATTTATAGAATTTAATAACTTTGTTGAATGTCTCTTACCCAACATAAAGACCTGAAAGTCCTTCATTTCTTATTACACTTTTGATAGCATGTATACTGTTTTATGTTCTTTTGCTTTGCCCCCTCACCTATAAAATGAAGAGAAAATATGATGAAAAAAATATTCAAAATTCAAAAACTAAAAATGCCTTAGGCATCCAAATAAAAATTTCCTACTGTATTCAATATCATAAATTCATTTAATATACTACATGTATATCTTAAGATTATAAATCCACAATTTTAAAAAGACATGCCATCAGATTGAAAGATGTAAAAATCAAATAATCTCTTGATATTTAAATCAGAGAGAGATGATGATTAGACAAAATAGATAAAAAGTGAAGAATAGCCGATTTCAAGAAATATGTGAAGACTCCATCTTTCCCCCTAGATTAATCACTGCATCAAAAATAGTAATGTTTAATCTAAGGCAACAGCAGAGTAGATGAAATGTTTGCAAAAGCAGTTATCACAGCATTAGTCTCTATGAACCATCTGATGTATTATTATTTTTTAATTACACCGAGGACTGGGTCGTATTGACCATTTCCTGTGAGCAGCCCAAGGGCTACACAGACGAACACTATTACTCATTTAGCACTACCCAGGAGGGCACATGTATCTTGAAGATATGCTATGGACACGAGTGATGTATGATTATATAGAAATGAAAAAAGAATAAGCAATAGGAAACTTAGAATGTGAAATCTAAGCTCAGGTATCTCTATCATAGAAATTATCTTATTATCTCATCTTATAATAGGAATGTTGATTGTTTCAAAATAAAAAAATATGTAAGCAGCACAGTACTCTTGTCTATATTAATGAGTGAAAACATCTGCAGGAGGAACACAGAGAAATAATGGATGAAATCTAACAATGAATGATGTAAACATTTATTAAAAAACAAAACAATCATCATATACACTGGCTCTATTGAAATCAACGCTCATAGACAGTTATAATGTGCTTCATGTCAGTTATATCCATTGGCTCAATGACATCGCTGGACATGCCAGAAATCTTGTCCACTGAACTTCAACCCTGAGCCCTGTACTCATGTTGTCTATTTGCATATGATTTTTGGGCTTTCTGTATTTCTCTTGAGTCCCTATCTGCAATATGTTTACTTGAATTTTACATCCACTTTCTTTGCAAATTAGGCAACAATATAAAATTTCGCCAAAGATTAGTTTATTTTTGATTTCCCACATATTAAATTTTATTTTATTACTATATTTAGTTAATATTATTATATTGTTATTTCACTGTGATATATAGTTAATATTAAATTTATATTTTGTTATATTTAGTATGATCTCACCAAGAGTTTTTAAATTAGCCCTTGGTCACTTATATAATATGTCTGATCCTGAGTCATAACAGCAGGAACTAAGTGTGTGTGCCAGATTCTAGACCAACTCTCCTTGCCTTCCTACTCCCTGCTACACAAAGAGAGGCTCCTCCACCAACACAACGAGAACCTTTCAATCTCCTTTTGCATGACAATACATTTAGATTTTCAAAATCATGTATAGTTGCAAACATTTCGAACTGCACATGAAACCTAATGCTGCTCCAATACTGAACCATCTAACCATACTGATTTTATAGATGATTTTACGTCAAAAATATAATTAGCATACTTATACTTATTTTAAGTATTCAATATTTTTCAAGTATTTTAAGTAAATTCAAAATTTAAAATCTTTCAAATTTATTTTTGAAATTAAATTAGTACTCAATTGCTATGAAAAATCACAAATGCTTATTTATAACATTTACATACTTACCACTTAATTGCATTCTATTTTTTATTAGATCTAAAGGTTGAACAAAGCATGTTGTTCTATCCTATTAATAAATTATAAAATACTAAGTATTTATATAATTATTAATTATAAAACTATAATATAATCTTAATCTTTAAACATAATAATTATTAATATATAATTGATAATTTAAGTATTAATAAATTATAAATCATATTTTAATTGTTATTTCATACACACATGCAATTTTTTTATCTTAAAAATAAATAAACAATGAATAAAAAGTTTAAAACAATAGATTAATAGATAAAATTTTAATACAGTTATTTGAAACTTACAATTATTTTGCAGTTACTATCCTATACAATGTAATGAAAATCTTATTCAATTCATTAGTTTTAAAGAAGAAAAAAAAATGATTTTGACAGAAAATATAAAGCAAATAGACCTTAGTATGAAAAAAATAAATAAATACATGATAAGATGATTAAAAAAATGAAGATTCTCATTTCTTCATAACATGTATATTTTTCATGTTATGAAGAAATTGAAAATATTGTTTATTCGTACTTATAAAATATACATCCTAAAAAATAAAATAGTAAAGCCAAAAGGTTGACAATTTTTTAAACTTTTAATTGTTTATGTAAATCCATCAAATTTAGAGCAATTTTATTTTTTGTTGGCAAATCTTGTGCAATATGGTTCAATTCAATTTCCTATATATGATATTTTTTTATTTGAGTGGAAAGTATACAGTGTAATAATAATCTACAGTAATTCATTTTTTTTTTTTTCTCTTGTTTTAAGTTTTTATTATTATTATTATAATTTTTGAATTTTTCAATGTATGCATATATATATTTTAATATGAGCAATGTTAATGTTTAAACAAGACATATATTAGTTTAAGACAAGACTCTGAATATATTAGTTTAATTGTCAGGGAGAAGATTTCTTTATTTGCTGAATTCAATCAGAATTATTTTATTTTGTGGACCTAACTTGTGCTCAGTTTATCCCATGCTTTACTATATGAACACTCATACCTACATCAATTGAGCCTGTTGCTTCATTTATTATAGAGTGGCACATGACTCTTTAAAGTCAATCTTTATTATTCTGTGACTGCCTTTTAAGTAAACATTACAGTCTGATATACATACAGATGCACATATTAATGGTATAATATGAATTCATATTTATATACCATTCAATCAAAAGTTTCTTTCATACGAAAATGTTTAACTCACTCTTTTTAAAAATTTTATCTTTAAAAGCTTCTAATTAATTATCCGAAAATAAAATTTATTTTCAATATTAAGTTCTTCACGAAAATATGAAAATAACATATAAATAATCGAAGCCAAATTTTTGAAATTTTAAAAAAGACATCTTTAATTTAGCAGCAATAAATCAGATTAAATCAAATAAGGAAAAACTGTTTTGGCACTATTATTTCCATTTTTTTTTTATTATAGTCTACATGCAAACTACAAATGTAATACATTAAAAAATATTTTAATACTTTGAGACTTAAAACTATTATCCAATTAGTTTATTAAGTTAAAAATAATTTAACACTTTCAATGCAGAATAATTCTATTAAATAATTAATTTAATAAAGGATCAAATAAAAACTATACATTATTTTTCATATATAATTATATCTACTTACCCTGCAAGTCCGCCAAAAAGAAAACGGATATAATTTGGCATAGTTGCCGGAGGGGACTGATTTGCAGCCATATTTACAATTCTAAAGAATGAATAGAACACTATCAATATATAATACATTTATAATATAACACACATAACAGAACATATATAATACATTACACATGACTCTTTAAAGTCAATCTTTATTATTCTATGTTTCATTACCATTAAATTAATTTACACAATTCCAAATTCTTTAAAAGATGATGGTTAAAATACATCAAATTTGATCTTTATTAATATAATTTATTACTACTTATCTCAATTTCTTTAAGACAATCCTTGTTCCTATACATGATATAAATTAGAGATAAGTAATTCTTATAGGAAGGATAAGAATTAATGTGAAGAATTATGTGAAGTTAAATATAAATGATGAAAACAATATTTTATAAGTTTTGTTAACAATCAATGATAAAACATTTATTGTTTTAATGAAGAAACTTTTTCAAAGATTCTAGCAGTTTATAAAATAATTTCTTTCATTTACAATAAAAATGTAAAATGTTTCAAGAATTTTAGAAATTAATCCTAAAAATTTAATATTATTCTAAACAAAACTGTAAATTGTTCAGATTAAACATAAGTAATATAATGTGCAGTTAGATGTTTTTTTAACAAAACCAACATTTAAGCTTCCAGCTTAAATCCATATGTTATAATAAAACAGGAATATACATAAAAAAACACAGGTAATGATTATTTTATTGAAAAAAATGCTCTCCACAGATGCTAAATAAATATTCAATGTGCATGTATGAATATTAAATATCATATGGAAAATCTTTTGCTATTAATCAACATAACAGCTTGCAGAAAATTGCATTTTTTTTTATTATAGCAGAAAATAATATATATAATCTTTCAGAAATATTTAAATTTGAATTTTTATGGAGAATGAGCAATTTATTAAGAAACCCACTTTATACAACTACAATTAAATATTTTTCAGTTGAATCACTTCAATTATTATATGATACATAAGATTAACTATAAGACCATATTTTTTGTAAATATTTATATAATGATGGCTAATTTAATTTACAGTAAAAGTAACTTGAAAATAACCTTCATAAACAGCAGAACAAATTTGTACTCACGATTGATAACGTCGAAATCACAAGAGCATTAACGTACGAATAAACTCTGTGGAAACCTTCAGAAGGAAATGAAATTGATTTACAGATAATGGATTAAAAAGATTGATGGTAAAAAACTAGGATAAGTAGATTTAGATTTTGAAACTACAACTCACGATCTGATTACATCAAATTAATTTTAAAAAATACGTCTTGTATAAATAAAAAAATTATTTGTATCAATTTATTTCATTAAAATACTGTTTTAGAAGTACAAATCACACAAATACAAAGTTTTGAAAGATTGTTATTGTTTTTTTCAGTTTTTTCATACTTCGACCTTAACAGTTCTCAAGGTGTCATTTGGGGTTGCTTGAATGTGAGGCAGCTATGACCAAAAATTTATTTTTATCTATTTCTGCCGTCAGAAATTCGCCAAGCGAGGTTTTATTTCTCATTTAATTAATTAATTTATTATTTCTATTTTAATTAAAAACATCTTAAGACTTATATTCACCTTAAAATGTAATCTAAATATCTCGAAAAATAAATTTGTTGATAAAAATAAAATAATTTGTTAGTTTTGATGGAAGAATAATAATAAATGAATAATTAACAAAAATTACTGAACAAAATAACTGATACATTTGTTTTTAAAACAAATAATCAAACAAATTATTTCTTTTGGTTTTTCTCAGATCTAACCTTTACAATATAAGAATGAAAAATATATTACAATATAAAAATCCCATAACTCGCCAAAGCGTTAATTCACGCTTATTTCAAGCGCCTGCGTTCGAGGATATACTTGGGTATAAATTCCCGTTCAGAGAAAATTTTGACCTTCACAAGGTTATAGTGATACTGAGTTGGTAAAGAAACCAGAACTACCGTAAGTAAAACTTGCAATTTTCGGTACAGACTGCTTTTAGCTGTCAATTGAAATGTAAATTTTATATATTACGGTATTAATTTAATTTCTTGTATTAAACTCGGTGTGTTAAAAGATAATTGCTATTAAATTGGATAAAATTCGATAATTTACTGTTTTTGCATTATTATAGAGTAATATTTTATGGAAGACTTATATATTAAGGTGTTAAATAAAAACATTTTAATTTCGCTGAGGGTTGTAATTCGCAGAAAACTCTAGCACTTATTATAGGTTTTTATTTTTTATTATTTAATTTATTATAATTTTTCTTCTTTTTTACCGGTCTAGGGTGTTTTCTATTCAGTATCGAATTGTACATTTGTCTTAAAGGGAATAAAAAGAAAACCGAAAAGTTAAATTATGCGAATTTGCTTGCATTAAATTAACATATTGATCAAATATAATATAATGTGCAATAACTTCAAATACTTTGAGTGTGTATTTCATATTATCATAATGCCGGCTTAACAGACAATTATTTAAGATTGTAATTTTAACTTGTATTAACCAAAAGTCAAATCCAATTAATTTTTTACTAAATTAAATCAAAAATCACTCGTTAAAAATATGTATATATCTAGATCCAAAATTGCTTTTTCTTTTTTAAACTGACAAGTTACGTGCACACGCGTCCGTTTCACCTTGATCTGGCACGTCTGCCGCATCGGACTATTCTAGTTTTGAATTCATCAATAAAAAGGAACTTTATTCTACATTTTGAAATTATCATAATTCTTTTAGTATTCTAATTGTATTAAATTGTGAGTATTCTTTGTGGTGTATTTTAATTTTTTCCTTCTTAAAAATAACCGAAAACTTTATTTAAAAACAAATTAAGTTTTTGTTTTATAGTTAACGCCCCGCAGTTTACTTCATTTGATCATTTATCCGGTTCTAATATAAATTCGTACTTAAAAACTTTGAAAACGAATAAAATGCACTTGTATGGTTGAAAAGGTTAAAATGAAGGTCAAAATATTCTAACCTTTGTCAGTTGCAACATTTTTATTATAAATTAGTATTTGCTGCAATTAGTAAATTTTTAAATAATCAATTTTATTGATTTTAGTATTGTTTTGATTTTAGTCTGTATTATAGTAGTAAATATAACAATCAAATTTAATCCAGGAACTTCAAGAAAATTTATTCTTGACATTTTATTATAAACTGTATGTGTGCAACAAGTTTTACTTGTAATCTGAATAAGATTATTGCCGACTTAAAATAACTAATAATAATAATAAATGCCTTAAAAAAATCTAAGTAAATATCTTCCATATTTTAATGATACCTGAAATTTATACTTGTCAGACAATAAAAGTATTTCAAAATAGTTTTATAATCTAGATGGTGTATATTAAATTTTAATTGATCATAATTTAATAATTTAACTTGTAATATATTAAACAAATTTTAACTTATCCTGAAAGTATTAGTTATTGTACCTTTTTTATTTTTATTGGTCATTAAATTTTAACTAGATCTTAAATTCATAATTTTTTACAAAAAATTACTATAAATGAAACAATGATGTTCTATAATTTCTCAACTTTTTTTTTCAATCTTTTTAACATTCAATCTGGATTACCTGATATGACAGTTAAGAAAAGCTTGAGAATTACTTGTTTTTGATAGAAAGTGATTATCAGGATGTTAATCTTCCTAATGTGTGTCTCCTAGGTTATAAAATTATCTGATTAAACTACTTCACATTATAAGAACTATAGAATTTATTTAAATCTTCTTCATTTTGGAGCTATACATGTAAATCTTTAAAGTAGGGGAGGTGGATACTAAAGTATAGGTATAAAGAGAAGAAAATACTTTATTACTTTTAAAAGGAGGAGTTGCATATTTATAAAGGGAAAAAAAAAAAATCTGGCTTACATATCAGATCCTTCAAAATGTTAAAAGGGTTTATCTACTCTTACATTTAAGATTAAGATTTATTTTTATTTTTATTTCTGAAGTATTATGAAAATTAAATATTTTGTACTGCATTTTCAAATTCTACATTTTTAGAAAGTTTGTTCTTTGATAAATGTGTTAAGTAAAATGATGTTGAGGAATGAAATAGCTTTCAAAGTAAAATTACTGTATGATAAATTTAATAGTGCTTTTTCTTGTATGAGTAGTAATACATGCAGATAAGCATTAAATTAGTTGAACTAGTAAAATATAATTGACATTTGTTGCAAACCATTGGCAAATAACCAGTAGTATTAATTAGGTCAATTATAATTTGACAGTCATATGATGACTTGGTGATTATCTTTTTAATAAAGGAGGTCATATTAAAGAATTTTTATCCTTGAACACAAATGAGCCTTTTATTCTCCTATTGTACAAGATTAATAAATAGTTGGATCTTAAAGTGAAATACAGTATTCAAATTCAGCTATTTAGTATACCTATAAATTTGTAATTTTCATATCTAAAATTTTTTTATTTTCTAGTTCCAAGATAAAACAATGGCTAAAGTTGGAATCAATGGGTATGTATACATCTTTTAAAGTTTTTTAATAATCTTTAAAAAAACATTTCATTCTTAATCTATCAATCTCATCTCATTACCAATCTCGTTACTTTTTCTAGATTTGGACGTATCGGACGTTTGGTGCTTCGTGCTGCTTTAGCTAAAGGAATCAGTGTTGTTGCTATTAATGATCCTTTTATTGATACTAAATACATGGTCAGTAACTGTTCCTGATAATTTTTCATTATTATATTGCACCCTTTCATGGGTGTTGCTTCGTGCTCAATATAAAATTGCTACAAGATTGTCCTCTTATGATTGAACGAGTTATGATCTTTGAGATTATAAATAAGATTTGAATCCTCCGTTAGCATTTTACCTGGTTAACCTACTAATAGGATAATTTTTTTAGTATGGTTCCTTTGAAATTAATTTTACAGAAGCCTTTCTTTAATTTTATTTTTATTGTGGTTTTTAAGATATTAATGCCATGTAATTAGAGCTTTTCATTTTTCAAAAACAAATCTATTGGCTATTTGAAATATTAAATTATGAACTTCAATATTTTCGTACTGAATAAGATAATTATGTGACATTAGATTAAATTAATATTTATCTAACATTACAATGAAATTTTTAACTAAAATTTACTTTGTCTTTTAACTTGTTGTATTAATTAAATACAACCCATTTGTCTTATTTAATATTACATTTAAGTCTTTTTGTTGTTGCAAAGAAATTAATCTTATGTTCTAGATTTTCAATAATACTTAAGATATATTAAATTATATATTCATATTATCCATAGAAATTGAAGAATAAATTTAAATATGCATATTTTCTAATATTTATGAATATTCTGAAATATACAGATTCATCTAGCAAGGGTTTTTTTACTCATCATTGATAATCAATTTCATGTTCTGAAGGATTTTTTTTTTCATAAAGATGAAGTGTGAACTTCATGTAATTATTCAGAAATAAAGAAAACTTGGTTTTTCTATATAATAGATGTATATCTATATGGGGTGGATAATATTAAACTACAATAAATTTAATGTTTGATATAAAATGTAATCTTGCTTATTATATTTGGAATACATTATAGATTGTGTGTTTATAGAAATTGAAAATTATAGATTAAAAATAAATGGTAAATTTATAGATACAAGAATTTTATTCACAGTAAGCTTTTTTAGGTATATATGTTCAAATATGACTCTACTCATGGACGTTACAAAGGAGATGTTCATGAAGAAGGTGGCATGTTAGTTGTTGATGGCCATAAAATCCATGTCTTCCAAGAGTAAGTTTTTAAATGCTTAAATCTTTTTCGCTTCTCAAAGATTTCAAGAATTTAGTTTTCTACAGTTTAACGTTTCTTCTATTAATTATAAAAAAAATAATAATAATAATCTCCTCTTATAAATGTTTATAAATTCTATAGTAACTTTGGAACTTTTATATTTTAATTTTTTTTTTTTTGCATTCGAAATAGTTTTGAAAATAACAATCATCTTTAGGTAAAAAAAAAATGTATTTGGATTAGAAGTTTTCATAAACTAAGTTTGTTAAACTTTTTGTATTATGTTATTGATGGATAGCTGTATAAATGAGTTTGCATACATTTTTTTTTATGAGAACTTTTGTATTCAGTTTGTTCTTTAAATCTATGATGTAAAAATAGTTAGTTGTTAATTAAAAAATGTTTTTAGAATGAAACCAGCCAGTATTCCATGGGGTAAGGTTGGTGCTGATTATGTAGTTGAATCTACTGGTGTATTTACTACTCTAGAAAAAGCCAATGTAAGTATCTTATGTTTTTAATTAAAAGCTTGAAAAATATAACTTTGACTATAATTAATAGATTATATATTAAAACCCAGTGTACATTATATGTAACTGCCTACCATATATGAATTTTCTGGAAGCTTCATAAAAATCAGTTCTCTAAAATCTTAGCTTAAAAACCTTTTTAATAACAAGAAAATATTATAGAATCAAATACTTGTAAAACCAAAATGATTACTTGTTCATGTTGCAAATATAAAAACTTGTTTAATTTATAGTATATTGAAGAACAGCTGCAGGCTATAGATTGTAATTAATTACTAAAGTATTTAAGTGTGCAACTAACTTATAATTATAAAGTCTTTATGTTGTCAAAATTAAAAATTTTTTTTATAGAAAATACATTTCTGAAACAAATTTTTAACATCTACATAGATGTTTAATCATTATGTCTCATCTGCTTTTTCTTTATATTATTAAAATTTAATTTTATAAAAATTTATTCTAGTAACTCATATTTTTTTATTCAAACCTGCAAGACAAATAAATTGGATACAATATAAAATTTAATTTTATTTTATGCGTTTGGTATTTCTAACAGAAGGAATTGATTATTAAACTGTTAAATTTATGAATACATAAATTTGAACATGTAATTTTAAATAAAACTATTATTTATAAAATTCATATATAGTATAAGCAGAGAATTTTTAAAGTTGTACTATAAGGGTCGGCTTGTACTGGATCAATTAATCTCTCAAAAACAAATGAGTGCTTTTTCTCAGCCAGGTACAAGTGAAAATCGGCAAATATTATACTTTTTATCTTTTTAAAAATTTTGCTTTTGAAATGCGTAGTTTTATGAAAACGTGTTTTATTTTCAAAATAGTTTGTTGCTGATTTGGTTGCATTGCTGGCAAAAAGAAATCTAATATAGTTAATTTGCATCCTGTTAATTAGAAACTCCAAAATGTACTTGAATTAATTAGTTATACAAAACCATAAATAAAAAGTGCATCAAATTAACAATTAAATATTATTAAAACTATTTTCTTTTTTAGATTAGTACATCAAAATCAAGACAATCATTTTAACATTTTGAGTGTTTTGAATGTAACTTTTCTTTTTATATAAAAAGAAAAAGGAGGTTTTGCCTTCAAAGTCAGAATAGTTTATCAAATTCACTTTTACTCATTAGAATGTATAAACACATATTTGGATTTGTCCTTAAAATGCAATATTTTTCTCTGCTTTTATGCAGATTTTACATTTTTTTTTATTTTTTTTTTATTATTTTTTTTTTTAATGCACTCTTGGCGTATATATAATAATATATGGTTTATACTTTGACATGTTAAAATTTTGTATTGATTCAATATAATTTTCAGCAACATGTTGAAGGTGGTGCTAAAAAAGTCATCATTTCTGCACCATCAGCAGATGCTCCTATGTTTGTCATGGGTGTAAATCACGACTCTTATGATCCATCTATGAAAATTGTAAGCAATGCTTCTTGCACAACCAACTGCCTTGCTCCTTTAGCTAAGGTTGTTAATGACAACTTTGGAATTGTTGAAGGCTTAATGGTGAGTATGCATTTGATTTTAAGATACTTTATTATTAAATTACTTTTCATATTTACTTTCTTTTGTATTTAAATTAGATTTGATAAGAATTTATTTAGTTCTTGATATTGCTTTTTATTTTTTTAACCATTAATCAATGGCTACTTATTGGATACTGTTCTTTCATTGAAATTGTTTGATTGGAACTTCAGCTTATTGTATAAGCAGGGGGATATAAATTTGTTTTTGTTAACCTTTGGAAGAGAAGAGAGAAATATAATAAATTAATAATTTGGATATCTTTAGTAGATGCCTTTCAAGTTACAGGAGGTATTAAAAAAAGTTTTTAAAATGAGTCTTTCTTTTCGTATAGTGTTAAATCATATTGTAATGGATTTTTTTTTTCTTAATTTACTAAAAGTAATTGCTTTACTGCTGAACATTTATTTTCAAACATTAATTTAAACACATTTTCAAGATATGTTTATATTTATAAGTATACTTATACTTTATTTACCATTTTTTCCTAACATAATCTAAATTATGACAATTTTTAATTTTTCAGACTACTGTCCATGCCATTACTGCTACTCAAAAGACTGTTGATGGACCAAGTGCTAAGGTTTGTATTTTAAAATTATTTTTGGCAGTTAATATGATCTGCTAATATTAAGGTCCATGATTCTAGTAAATTATGATTATAATTTATATTTTTTTCTTTTAAGATGTGGAGAGATGGCAGAGGTGCTGCCCAAAACATCATCCCTGCTTCTACTGGTGCAGCTAAGGCAGTTGGTAAAGTTATCCCTGCTTTGAATGGGTAGGTTGTATATCTAGCTTCTCTTTCTATATAACTTAAAATTTTTATTTAATTATAAAATTTCACCTTCATTTTCTTAATTTTTTAAAAATAAGGTATTTGGCATAAAATCCAAATCTTTCTTTTTTTTTTTTTTTTTACCATCTTGATTGATATTTTAGCATCGCATGTAAATGGTAGCTTTAATTGAACTGATGCTGCTTGAAATCATTTGCAGCTTGATCCAATAGGAATAACTCAAAATTTAGTTGAAGGAGGAGGATATTTAAAGGATTCTCTTGATATGTGTGTCATTTAATTTATTTCTTAATTTGAATGCCATTCTGTCAGAATTAAAGGATGAACCATGGATACTTTTGGCCCATAAAGGTTACCTATGCCTGAAAAATTATTTAATCTAATTATCTACAGTTTGGCTGTAGAAAACAATTTATGCAGTATGCAATTCCTTATAAGAATGTTATGTATGTTGATTATTATTTGGTTTTTAGTTTCTTTCAGTTTTATACCTGTAATACATTTGCTTACTCATAATCCTTTAAGGAATGCAGACTATATTCTTTCTTGCCCTTGCCAGTTTTCTTTAAAATGTATCTTTCTTCATGAAATCCATAATTTTCAAATCTTGATTAATTTTATCTTTCATATTATATATTTTTAAAAATGTAATGATGGTACATATAACCAAATGAAGGTTATTTTAAAATAAGTTTTATTTTAATACATTGCACGTTAGTATTTTTAATCATCCTGTTTTGAACCTTTTTTGTTTGAATATCTATTTACAGAAAGCTTACTGGTATGGCTTTCCGTGTTCCTACTCCTGATGTGTCTGTAGTGGACCTTACTTGCAGGCTGGCTAAGGAAGCTAGCTATGACCAAATCAAAGCTGCCATTAAAGCTGCTTCTGAATCTGACAACTGGAAGGGAATTTTGGGATATACTGAAGATGATGTAAGTATACTTGTGCAAAAATTACTGTTTTTTTTTTTTTTGTTCATAGAAAAAAATTAAACTTAAAATTTAAATTATTTTGAACTATATCCAAGCTTATCTAGAACAAATTTGATAAACTTAACAGAACTTGATTAACATATAGTGGATGTTTTTTTAGTATAAAAATTTCCAGATTACACATTAAAATATTTAATTCCATGATGCAGATTATGGTACTAACATCAAGTGTCATCTACTACAAGTCATATGTATGTATTAGAACTTGAATGGATGAATAAAAACTAAAATACTTTGTTAACGATTGAAAATTTGAACAAGATATATATAGGAAAATTTGAGAGTGTGAACTAATAGTAGGAATTGAAAAAAGCAAACTAGTTTAAGTTATGATTTGCACAATGTCTTTTATAATAGAAATGATGTCAATAATAAATTTGTAATTAATGCTCGGTGGGAACTGAAATTGTACTCTCTGTATAAACCTGCTGTCCTTTGATGTATTGCTTGACAAAGTGAATTTCCCTCGTTTGTGTCCATATTGTAAGCTTCAACCAATGTTGAACTTTTTTGTATATATAAAATGCCATTTAGGCATTAAAATATGTTTGTAATAATATGCTAATTTAAAAAAAAAAAAAAGGGTATTTTTATTTATATAAATCTTTTTATTAAATCACTTATCAAACTTTTTGAAATTTTATTGAATTTAAAATATTTGGGCTAAGTTACATGTGTATTTTTAATCGCAGGTCGCCCGAGTGACTTCATTGGAGACACTCATAGCAGCATTTTTGATGCTAAGGCTGGAATTTCTCTTAATAATAACTTTGTGAAGCTTGTCTCTTGGTAAGAATTGCTTTATTTAATTGTTTCATAATTGAATTGAAATTCTGAGAATGTATTTTAAAAATTTGTTGTTTTTTAGGTATGACAACGAGTATGGCTACAGTTGCAGAGTCATTGACCTCATCAAGTACATGAAAACACGAGATGGTTAGACATTATCACCTTCATTTCAACAGTATTCCAGCAAACTCCTTATTTCATTAGGACTTTCAACAATTGGTGTTCCTGTGATTTCTGTTCCTGCTTACTGAACTTTTATTTCCATACTATGTGCAGTACAACTGCTGTTTAGAGAGATTTATTAATTCTATATGGGAAAATGTGTCAAAATTATCTATATAAAGAAATTCAAAATTAAAATTCATTTTCTTGCTTGTCACTTCTTACTTAGGGGTTTTTTTTATCGTAGTAATATTGAAACTGTAAATATTTTTTTAAAATTCTTTTACTTGTTTTATACATTTATTTTACAAAATTGCCAAATTATTTACAGAAAAAGTTACTAAAAAATATTCTAAAATACTGAAAACTAAAGTGGCAAAAGATTTGTTTTTTTAAACAATGCATATCACTAGGAACTTATGGGGGAGGGGATATAAAATTAATTTAACGATTCTTTCATTAACTAGGAAAATTATTTTTCTAATGAACTTTAAATGGTAGATAGCAGGGTGATCATTCAGATGGGTAATTATATAAATGTAATGCGAATGCATTAATAATTTTTGCAGTTGAATAGTAATGCATGTTTTTGTTTCTAGAAATATTCCTTCTTTCACAAAAAGAAGATATATTAGAAAAATTAGATCGGTTTTAATTTAACCTGTCGTGCTGTAGATTTTTATTATATGGGGAAATAAATTAAAAAGAAATATTACTAAAATATGAATAGTTTTAAGATTTCAACGAGTTGTTATAAATGCAAAATTTTCATGGCAACAATATATGGATTAGTTTTGATAAATTATTAACACCAATAATAAACTTTAAAATGTCAAATGATGTCTTCCAATAAGTTGTTAGTAGAGTTAGATGACAGCACTTTCTGTAAATTTATTGAGTGATAATATTTTATTACATTACTCCATTATCCTTTTGCAAGAAATGTCTGACATTGCATAACAAAATGGCAAACATTAGAATTCACTTAAAATCAATTGCTGATTTCATTATTTCAAAAAGAAGCTTGAGTTATAATTAAATATTATCAATAAGACAGTTTGATTAATTTTTTTACCTTGGATTTAATAATTCATGATATAAATACAATAAATATTATTATGTTTCAATATCTTCATTAAATAGAAGCATTTCAAATAAAATATCTAGAATAACTTTTAAGACTAATCATAGAAAAATTCTGCAATTCTAATAGGTGAACATTTTCCCAATAATAATGTAATATTTTAAGAATAGAAAGAGAAAAAAAAAAAGCACTATTTTAAAGCTTAATATCCTTTGAATTTATCTACAGTAAAATTTTCAAATACAATTGAAGGATTTTTTTTTTTTTCATATGACTTTTATATATTTGACTTCACTATATTAAAAATACAACTAAATATTTTAATAACTGTCTCACTTTTTTAAATGCCATTAATGTGAATCTCTTGATTCAAGAAGAAAAAAAGTAATGCATGGTGTTAAACCTACTTCCTTGTCAATTACAAGATCATAAATAAATTAAATTCATAAAATATAAAGTTAACATAAGTAAAGTTAAATTTCACAAAACATTGGCTTTTTGAAAAAAATCTTTATTTTATTTAGCAGAGATCATGATTCTGCAAATTTTGCCTAATTTATTTAACCAAAGATTAAAAGTCCAACAAATTAAAATTTATGTTGCAAGAATAACATCGGAATATTATTTTCAATGCATAACTTTTGTATTATAATCACCAAGCATGATTAAAATGTATTTCTTGCCTTTTTAATTTATTAAACAATTATAAGACTGTACTCAAAATTTTTTGTTGCATTAATTTAATTGTTCTAGTAATGTGTACTGTAAAAGTTTGAGACAGAAATACCGGCTTTATATCGTATATATGAACTGAATGAAATATGATCATTGAAAGTATTCGCTGCATGGTAAATGGTAGGTTTGATTATAACATCAGAAAGGAAAAGTTCCAACTAATCTTGCTATAAAATGCTGCATAAGCAAAGACCGAAATGAAATGCTGCCTTTTTTTTTTCGTATCATGATAAATCTTCCCTATATTCTGCAATACTAAATATAAATCCAGATTGATTTTTCATAAATGAGAGTGCTCTATTATAGTTCTTGAATCTGGAAAATTTTATGCTATGCATTTCATTTGGAGTTGGAATTCTAAGATATTCATGAAATTCCAGGTGAAAGCTCGCTGAATTGAAGGCACTTTTAATAGTATAACAGTGAATTAAATGAGGGGTGTTAGGCATAACTTTTGAATAGTTATGAAGATACTTTTTAATAGTGTGTTCTAATACAGCTGGCAAACACTTAGACATGGACGTCTTGGATGCCTTAAGGCAAGCGCTGCACAGACGTTACTCACTTTGCATTACTCAGGGGGCGCTTGTAAATTGATGGAAAGCCACGGACGCGGAGTAACAATGCCCCCGCAACGCTCTACGATTCTATTAGGACCGGGACCTACAGTTTAAAGTGGATTCTAAACCACTACAAACACCCATGGGCAAAGCCGGGATGTGAACCCGATACCTGTGGTACCGAACGCCAGAACTTTTAATAGTTACATGATCCAAATTAAACTAGGGGTATTAGACACATGCTGTCGCACACAAACTACCTGGATCATACTATTATCGCATATTATAACTATCATTAATTTTATACACATATTCTCCTGAAAAGTATTCAATTTTGTTGTTTATCGACATCAGAAAAATAGTTCATCAAATTTCTGCATGAAGTTTATACGTTGACTATGTTCAAAAGCATCTTCCATTGAATATCGCAAATTTTCCAAACCCTTTTATTGCGTGTTTTGGGGGCAAAAGTGCGCAGTGCGTACTTATACACTTTAACAAACATAAAACAAATTTAAATTTGAAAAAAAATGGAAAACTTTATTTCTTAAATACGAATAAAAATACATTTGTATCTGATCCAATACATGAACTCTCGCAGATCACGTCTGTTTTAATGGTGCTCGGGTTCTCATGGAATTCTGTCGTTGAAGATGCTTGAAGTAGGGCTTGGATGATGTGCAGATATCTAGAGTTGCATTGGGATTAAAAGAAGGGAGTGCAGAAATTTTGAGTTCAGAAACATTGACCTGTCATTCCCTCCAGTAACAAAAAATTTATCTCTTGCCACCATTATTTATTTATTTCTCTTTAATATTTTGGTCATCAATTTCAGAAGGAGAAAAAATCGGGTCGGAAAACTTATTGAGATCGAAAGGGAAAATTCTTTTGATTTGAAATACCTTAATCTCATTTTCAATTGTTTCTGCTCTTTTAAAAGTTATCTTTACAATTAAATAAAACAATAAGAGAATGACATTATTAATCCCTAATAAGTAACATGAATTTATGTAATGACTAAGACATTTTAAAAGCAGCTTTCATTTCATAATTATTATTTATATATTTTATTAATGGAAATAAAATTACATAATTTAAGGTAGATAAAAGTCCGAAAATAAATTCTTCAAAGACCAAAATATGCTACAATCATTGTCCGAACAACACAGTCATAGTAATTTGGATCTTGTATGATTCTAGGTAGAATTAATGTAAAAATTTAGTTTGATATTTCATATGTACGGAATTTTACTCTCAGAAATGAAGGAATTCAAATTGGGTTCCGCAGCATTACACTAAGTGTTTCAAAAATTGCTGTATAGTTATTATTTGATCTGCTAATGAATTTAATACAATTTTTCGTATGTATCAGTTTTTTTATGATGATAATTTGTTGTATTAAATGTGTATAAGACTGTGTTTGTTAATAATGTGATGCATAATGTGTTTAAATTGACGTTAAATTTCATTAAATAAGTTTTTCCCTTCCATGAAAGAATAAAATTTGAAAGAGCTCATTGTCTAATTTTAAGTAATCTTTTCTATTTAATTTTTACACTAAAAAAATGAATAACAGAAATTTATGCACTAACTGATCTCTTTTTGCTAATATGCCGGATAATCTAATTCACTACTTTCCTACTACCTTCTCTAAATCTTAACAAATTGTTAAAGAAAATACACCATCAACAGTAATATTATAAAAATTTATAACATTACATCTAAATCTAATTCAATCTTTAAAACTTTCTCCCTTGTCACATTGAAAGTTAATTGCTAACATTAACGCTTGAAAAATTGGCAAGTGCATAGAGAAACCATTAGAAAAAAACAACTATAATATTGCTCAAACTATAATCAGAAAGAGAATTAGTGACTACAGATATGTGCTCTGTTTATTATAGGTATTTATACGTAACAAGACTCAATTACTTAATGTTAAATTTTATTTCTGCACGCTAAACTTTGTGTTACGTGACATTTGTGTGCAAGTAACAGTGTAACGAGACTAAAAATAAAATTGTGTACACCAACAATAATCGACTAGACTTGGCAGAATCCTGAAAAAAAGAACTAAGAATATTTCTAAAGAAATTAACTTATTTCTCTTTTCTTCGCATACAATACGATTTAAAAGAATGATTCTCTGTAAATAATAAAAGATACATCTGTACAACAAATGGTAACTAAACAAATCATGAAATAAATTCCCTTTGCCTTAAAAAAGAAGGCCGAACCTAAGTTGATAGCTTTCGTCTGTATATGAAAAAATTCGAAAAAATTCCACTAATAATAATAATACTGAAGATCAAATACGATTTTACCACTTCTTTTAAAACCGTCATATGTATAAATATCACCTATAAGAATTGCTACGCATACTTACCTGGCACTGGAGTCATCCCTGTTCATGAAGGGGGATCACCCGAGCAGAGGCCTATCATAGCACTTCGATAGGCTGACGTTCGCTGGCAACTGGCGTACCGATTACGGAGTACCAACAGGGGGAAATACCCCCAAAACCTCCTCATCTTAATTAATATATAAGTTTAGAATTCTAATTGGCTGCTTAATTAATGTTAGTAAAACATATTAAGATTAAAGTTTCTAAATTTAATGTATGGTACTCAAAAAAAAAGAAAAAAATACTATTTGTAAAAAAGTAAGATAAAAAAAAAAGAATTTAAAAGTTAAGTTTTAAATTCGGTACAATTAGGGACCAGTTGTCGATGCCATAGACTATTACAAAACGTAAACAACCCCCCAACCCGTTGCTTACTAAACACTCGCCACATCCGCAAACTGAGGTTGCTTGGGGTGCATAATTTTTTGGTAGTTGGGGCTGCGTACGCTCGGCCCTATGATAAAGAACAGTAGAACTCTCACGTTGTCTATGAACATTACTATGCATACGTGTCCATCCAAGTATGGTAATTGTATAATAAGCACTGAATGAATTGATTGTTTCAAATTAAACAAAAAGTAACTTTGTGTTTAATTCAAAATATTACTTTCACGATGATAGTATGAGTTCCTTGATGGTGTCAAGAATTTTTAAACTAAGAAACAAAACTCAGATCCTTTACCTGCAGACACATTTCAGTACCAGGAGAAAAACTGCATTGATCTTTTCTATATATGTTTTGTGAATTGATTTCATTCTAGGAGCGCGTTTAATAGTTTACGCAGATTTTGAGAAACTTGAAGTCGTTGGATATCATATTAAATTGCTTGCTTCAATTTAAAGAAAATGAGACAATTGTAAATGAAAACAGAATTATCAATAAAATAAGACCAAAGCTGACAATTTATTGAGTTTGTTCAAATTGAAGAGGAAAAAAAAATGCAGTCTTGTAAAGTGTCGCTATAAAATTGTAGACTTATTTTGTATTAAATTATCTAGTTATTTAAGCATTCTTCTCTTACTGTAAAATACCGATGAATTTTATCTGGAAAAACTATAGTTGTTTGAGGAGATTGAATTTATTATACAAGCAGCTGTATTTATTTATGGTTCTATTTATAGGAAAGGTAATTTGCCAACTACAAAATAAAATTTATTTTAAAGAAAATCTTTTAAAATTTAAATAATATTTCAATTGAAAAATAAAATGTTATCAATATTTTTGAATAATAGAAATAAATTTTGAATAGAATTCACTGATGTCAACATAAATTGTACCACCTTTTTTAATAGTTTAACAAAATGTAACTTTTTATGAACTACTTTTTGTCTTAAAGTAGAGATAAGTATAATCTATTTAAAGCATTGCGATGACAAATTTGTATCTAACTATCTGCTATTAAAAAAAAAGTTTTTTTTTTCAATAAATGATTCTAATTTATTTAAAAATTTAAACAAATATTATTGTTTCAGATGTTATTGCATTCAAGCACACAGTGGGCTGCGTTGGTAATCGCACACTAATTCAATAAACCACGCAATGCAACATAACAAATAGATTTATTTCGATTTTATAACGAGGAATGTTGATACTTATGAATCCTCGCTATCGGTGAAAAACATTAGCATTGCGGATACGAATTTGAAAGCACCAGGCTTTCAAAATTGGTTTAATTTCTCTTCTCAAGATTTGACCGATATAATCCATGTATTTAACACTCTTGATGATTTTTAGAATATGATTTTTAGATGATTTTGAGGAATATTTAAATGAAGTGAAACAGACATCAGCATTTCTATGTTGTCGCTATCAATATAAAATTTTGCTGATTAATAGAACACTATCTAATTCGGCTAAGAAGAACTTTAAAAGTTCTATATTAATCAATAAAAAAATTTTACGCTTGCAGTCCCTTTGCTTGCAATATTTGAAGACTTTGCAACGAGGAACTGCACGCGTATAAACCGTATTAATAATATTTGAAGTTGTAGACTGAAACTTAAAAATTGATCATATAACAGTAAAAGTAAACATCCATTAACACTAAAACACCGTACAATACGGTTGGCCTGTTTCCTACTTGTTTGCCTCTTAGCGAGTGAAGTCACTAACCACTAGACAGGCCTAGGGAGTGAGCGAAATGGTTGCAGTCGTTGAAGAGTTTTTCTTTCCTTCTTCTGCATAACGGTGGAGGGGGAGATGATTCAATCAAAAATTTTTAATTCATTTTCATTCAATTTCATTTTTCTCCCTTATCACATTGAAAGTTAATTGCTAACATTAACGTTTAGAAATTTGGTAAGTGCATAGAGACCACATTAGAAAAACAACTATAATATTGCTCAAACTATTATCAGAAAGGGAATTATAGACTACAAATAGGAGCTCTTATTATTATAGGTATTTGTACGTAACAAGACTCAATTACTTAATGTTAAATTTTATTTCTGCACGCTAAACTTTGTGTTACGTGACATCTTGCAAGTAACAGTGCAACAAAACTATCAAAATAAAAAGTGTACACGAACAATAATCGACTAGACTTGGCTGAATCCTGAAGAACTAAGGATTTTCTTAAGAAATTAACTTATTTATCTTTTCTTCGCATACAGTATGCTTTAAAAAAAATGATGCTCTGTAGATAATAATAGATACACATGTACAACTAAATGGTAACTACACAAATCATGAAAGAAATTCCCTTTGCCTTAAAAAAAAAGAAGGCCGAATCTAACTTGATAGCATTATCTATACATGAATAAATTCCATTAATAATAATATTGAAGATTAAATATGATTTTACCACTTTTTATAAACAGACCTGTGTATAAATATTGCATAAAAGCTTTCCTGCGCGCACTTACCTGGCACTGGAGTCATCCCTGAACATGAAGGGAGATCTCCAGAGCAGAGGCCTATCATTGTTGAATGAATGTCATGAAAGAATTGATCGTTTCAATTTAAGCAAAAAGTAACTTTGTTTTTAATTCAAAATATTACTTTCACGATGATAGTATGAGTTCCTTGATGATAGGAATTTTTAAACTAGGAAACAAAACTCAAATCCTTTACCTGCAGGCAAATTTCAGTACCATGAGAAAAACAGCATTAATATTTTCTACATATGTTTTGTGAATTGATTTCATTCTAGGAGCTCGTTTAATAGTTTACGCAGATTTTGACAAACTTGAAGCGTTTGATATCTTATTACATTGATTGTTTCAATTTAAACAAAATGCAACAATTGTAAATGTTAACAGAATTATCAATAAAATAACATCAAAGCTGTCAATTTATTGAGTTTGTTCAATTTGCAGAGGAAAAGAAAAAATGGAGTCTTGCAAAAGAGTCGCTATAAAATTTGTCCCTTATTTTGTATTAAATTATCTAGTTATTTAAGCATTCTTATCTTACTGTAAAATACCGGTGAATTTTCTCTGGAAAACTATAGTTGTTTGAAGAGATTGAATCTATTATACAAGCAGCTGTATTGATTTATGGTTCTACTTATAGCAAAGGTAATTTGCCAACTACAAAATAAAATTTGTTTTTAGAAAATCTGTTTAAAGTTTAATAATATTTCAATTGAAAAATAAAATGTTATCAATAGTTTTGAATGATAGAAATAAATTTTGAATAGAATTCAATAATATCAACATAAATTGTACCATCTTTTTTATATTTTAACAAAATGTAACTTTTTATGAACTTTTGGCTGGTAGGTGTTGATCTAGAAAATCGGACAGAGGTGTTGGGAAGCGACTCGGAGCTTGGAGTTAAACCTGACTTTGGACAAGGAGCGATGGAGACCGCCGAGGATGAGTGGTGGAGAAGAATGGAGCGTGCTGAGACGATCGACTACTCCGTTCGGGCAAGTGCACCAGGAGCAAGTAATCCAGAACTTATGGATACAACGAGTGCGTCAATACCCTCGGAGCTGCTGGCCTCGCCTATATTTCACGAAAAGCTATCTGAAGAAGAACGATGTGCACGCATATCAACTGTGACCAAAAAGAAGGACATTGCTCAGAATCTCTACGATGTATATGCTGCAGCGCTGACTGAATATTCTCCCGATGATGACGACCTTAAAGAGCTGAAGAAACACCATGATGATCTCCAGCTTGCAATGAGGGAGGCAAGCAAACTTGAGCTTTTCCCATTGCCATCTTGTAAAAAACATAAAATTAACAACTTTAACTCTCAAATTAAGCGCAATGCTGCCCATCTTAACAATCATGAACATGATAATGACGGTTTTACTATTCTCTCCAAAAGCTTATTGCTAAGGTTACTTATGCTAAAAATCCTCAACATTTAGTTGAGACCAAAAATTCGTTTGACAAACTCAAAGTAGATGAACAGGAGGAGCACGACTCTGATACCTACCCTGTAGTTAAAAATGCCACCCATTATGGTCAAGCCAACTGAAAATCTGAAAACTATGTTTGCCAATTTTGACAAATTTTTTGAAAGTAAAGTTACCATCAAAATTTCGGGTGAGATGATCAAGATGTTTCCCTTGACGAAAATCAGCACAGGGCTATAACTAGATATCTAGCAGAAAATTCTATCGAATATTTTGTGATAACGCCTAAATATCAACGTCCTTTAAAGGTCGTTATCAAAGGCCTCTGCATTAAAACTCTTGATAATGTAATAAAAGATGAGTTAATTAATCTAGGTTACTCCGTTGACAAGGTAACCCAATTACAAAGACCTAAAACCAAGCAGCCTCTACCAATCTGGCAGATTACCCTTTCTAGGGAACAAAAAAAAAAACATGAACATTTTTAAATTAGAACGATTGCTGTACTTTACTGTAAAAGTTGAGAAATTTAACTTACGACCAATGACCCTCCAATGTTTTAAATGTAATAATTTCCATCACAATGCTAATAACTGTGGGCTTAAACCTAAGTGTCTTAAATGTGGTGAAGAACACTCCATAAGGAGTGTTCAAAATTGAAGGGAAGCTTGAGGTGCCAAAATGCATTAATTGCAACGCTACAGGACACTCGGCAGCTTGGAGGGGCTGCCCCAAATTTCCAAAGATAAATACTAACTCTAACAGACAGGCTGCCTATCCCAAAGTTATTCCTCCTAGACAAGTTACCCCAAACATCAGTTTTGCTTCCATGCTGAAAAACAACGTAAATGCAACTGCAGCTGTACATCCTTCAACTTTTGTAAATCAAAACCAACCAAGTTCACTACCTGGCATTGAAGATCTCAATTTATTCCAAAATGCTGTTATATTAATGAAAGAATTTATTTCCCTTTTCACTGATATCAAAAATCTTCCAAATTTAATCAATCAAATTAATTCTACCAACAATAAAGCTGACAAGCTACAAAATCTTTGCCAACTGTATATGCTCCAAACCATCAAATGCCACGTAGTGACTATATTTGTTTACAGCACTTGGTAGTCGAAACGTTTTCATTTCCCCTCCCTCAGGCTCTGCTCTTCTACCGTTCACTTGCAACTGACCTTGTACGATTCTGCAGATTTGCCCCGTCATTACCAGTTCATCCTCTTTAACAAACTGCTCTTAAACGTTTTTGTTATTTTTAACTTGTACTCCTTTTTTGAATTAGATTAACCTATTGAAAGTATTTTTATTTTTAAGTTATCTTTCAAACTACGTCCAGTTTGTAATTCTTCAAAATCCTCTTTTTTACTTTTATTATTTTAATTATTAAATTATAATTAATAATTATTGAATACTTTATTGAAAAGAAGAAAAAAAAAAACTTCTCTCTCCATATATTATTATCTCTATTTTAATTGTTTTTATTTTTAATGCAATGGGCTTAAAGCTAAAGTAACTTCCCTCTCATATGCAAAGAAGGAGTTAGAGCGGTTACCCATACCAAGGAGCTCCGTCAACCTACAAATCGTCGTTTTATGAACTTTTTTTGTTTTAAAGTATAATCTTTTAATAAGTATAATCTTTGTAAGCATTGCGATGACAAATTTATATCTAACTATCTGTTATTAAAAAAAAAAAAAAATTATTTCAATAAATGATTCTAATTTATGTAAAAATTAAAAAAAATATTATTGTTTCAGAGGTTCTTGCACTAAAGCACACAATGGACTGTATTGGTAATCACACACTATTTCAATAAACCACGCAATGAAACTTAACAAATAGATTTATTTCGATTTTATAATGAGGAATGTTGATACTTATGAATCCTCGTTATCGCTGAAAAACATTAACATTGCGGATACGTTTTGAAAGCACCAGCCTTTCAAAATTGATTTTAATTTCTCACCGCAAGATTTGACAGATACAATCTATGTATTTAACACTCTTGATGATTTTTAGATTGAATAATATTTAAATGAAGTGAAACAGACATCAGCTTTCTATGTAGTCGCTATCAATATAAAATTTTGCTGATTAGTAGAACGCTATCTAATTCGGCTAAGAAGATCTTTAAAGTTCTATATTTAAAAAAAAACATTTTACGCTTATAGTCCCTTTGCTTGCAATATGTTGAAGACTTTGCAACGAGAAACTGCACGCGTTTGAACAGTATTAATAATATTTGAAGTTGTAGACTGAAACTTAAAAATTAATCATATAACAGTAAAAGTAAACACCCATTAACACTAAAACACCGTACAATACGGTTGGCCTGTTCCCTACTTGTTTGCCTCCAGAGAGTGAAGTCACTAACCACTAGCCAGGCCTAGGTGAGTGAGCGAAATGGCTGCAGTCGTTGAAGAGTTTTTCTTTCCTTCGTCTGCATAACGGTGGAGGGGGAGATGATCCAATCAAAATTTTTTTAATTCATTTTCATTCAATTTCATTTTTTCAATCTCTAAAACTTTCTTCCTTATCACATTGAAAGTTAATTGCTAACATTAACGTTTAGAAATTTTAGCAAGTGCATAGAGACCCCATTAGAAAAACAACTATAATATTGCTCAAACTATTATCAGAAAGGGAATTAGAGACTACAAATAGGAGCTCTTATTATTATAGGTATTTGTACGTAACAAGACTTAATTACTTAATGTTAAATTTTATTTCTGCACACCAAACTTTGTGTTACGTGACATGTGTGTGCAAGTAACAGCAGTGCAACGAGACTAAAAAATAAAATTGTGTACACCAACAATAATCGACTAGACTTGGCAGAATCCTGAAAAAAAGCACTAAGAATGTTTCTAAAGAAATTAACTTATTTCTCTTTTCTTCGCTTACGGGGGCGATATGGGTCCACCTCCACGTGGTGCTCCCTGGAAACGTCACTTAAGACGGCGAAGAGACCCATACATCTCCGCGGGTGTTCTCGAACACGTTCTATAGCGTGAACGTTGATGCGCTGGAGTACAACAAGCCCAGTCGAGGGCAGCCAAAGGCGTTGGGGTGCTGTACTTATTACATATCACCCTATCCGTGGAGCCGAATAAGGCGGAATCCAGCTAGTACTAGTAGGTTCTGTCGTGCTTCTGGCCATGCAGTTCTCCGTAAGCCTTCGGGCAGGTCGGTATATCTTAATTGAATTTTCTTCGCATACAATATGATTTAAAAGAATGATTCTCTGTAAATAATAATTCAGGATTCATCCAAGTCTAGTCGATTATTATTCTTGTACACATTTTTTTTTTTGGTAGTCTTGTTGCACTGTTACTTGTATACAGATATCACGTAACACAAAGTTTGGTGTGCAGAAATAAAATTTAACATTAAGTAATTAAGTCTTGTTGCATACAAATACCTATAATAATAAGAGCACATATTTGTAGTCACTAATTCCCTTTCTGATAATAGTTTTGAGCAAAATTATAGTTGTTTTTTTCTAATGGGGTCTCTATGCACTTGCCAATTTTTCCAAGCGTTAATGTTAGCAATTAACTTTCAATGTGACAAGGGAGAAAGTTTTAAAGATTGAATAAAATGAAAATGAATTAAAAATTTTAGATTGAATCATGCCTCCCTCCACCGTTATGCAGAAGAAAGAAAGAAAAACTCTTCAGCGACTGCAGCCATTTTGCTCACCTCACCTAGGCCTGGCTAGTGGTTAGTGACTTCACTCTCTGGAGGCAAACAAGTAATGAACAGAAACGAGGCCAACCGTATTGTACGTGTTTTTAGTGTTAATGTGTGTTTACTTTTTACTGTTATATGATTAATTTGAAAGTTTCAGTCTACAACTTCAAATATTATTAATACGGTTTATACGTGCAGTTCCTCGTTGCAGTCTTCAAATATGGCAAGCAAAGGGACTACAAGCGTAAACTTTTTTTATTAATTAATATAGAACTTTAAGGATCTTTTTTAGCCGAATTAGATAGTGTTCTATTAATCAGCAAACTTTTATATTGATATCGACAACATAGAATGCAGATGTCTGTTTCACTACATTTAAATATTCCTCAATCTAGAAATCCTCAAGAGTGTTAAATACATGGATTGCATCTGCCAAATCTTGCGAAGAGTAATTAAAACAATTTTGAAAGGCTGATAACTACAAATACAGCATCACAATGCTAATCATAAGTAATAATCGAACGAGTAAAATAACGAGTATTCATAACGACGTAAGTAAGTAACGAGAAATATGTAAAGAGAATATAAGTAACGAGAAATCATAAGTATTAACATTCCTCGTTATATAATCGAAATAAATCTATTTGTTAGATTTCATTGCTTGATTTATTTGAAATTAGTGTGCGATTACCAACTGTGTGCTTGTGTGCAAAAACATCTGACAACAATTTGTATTTAACGAAGCTCCTTGGCTACAAGATAGCCGCAAGCCTCTATCAGGAAAAACATCAGATAAGAGCATCTGAAACAATAATATTTGTTTAAATTTTTCATAAATTAGAATCATTTATTGAAATAAAACTTTTTTTTTTAATAGCAAATAGTTAGACATAAATTTGTCATCGCAATACTTTAAAAAGTTTCTACTTATCTCTACTTTAAAACAAAAATTAGTTCATAAAGTTACATTTTGTTAAAATATTAAAAAGGCGGTACAATTTATGCTGACATTAGTGAATTCTATTCAAAATTTATTTCTATCACTCAAAACTATTGATAATTTTTTTATTTTCAATTGAAATATTATTTAAATTTTAAAAGATTTTCTTAAAAACATATTTCATTTTGTAGTTGGCAAATTATCTTTACTATAAATAGAACCATAAATAAATACCGCTGCTTGTGTAATAAATTCAATCTCTTCAAACAACTATAGTTTTCCAGAGAAAATTCATCGGTATTTTTTACAGTAAGACAAAAATGCTTAAATAAATAGATAATTTAATACAAAATAAGGCAACAATTTTATAGCGACACTTTGCAAGACTGCATTTTTTCCCTCTTCTATTTGAATAAATTCAATAAATTGACTGCTTTGGTCTTATTTTATTGATAATTCTGTTCACATTTACTACTGTTTAAAAGGACACGAATGCATAGTAACATTCATAGACGAATGCATAATAACATTCAACATTCATGAGAGTTCTACTATTTTTTATTATAGGGGCCGCGCGTACGCAGCCCCAACTACCAAAAATTATGCACCCCAAGCAACCGCAGTTTGCGGATGTGGCGAACGTCAGCCTATCGAAGTGCTATGATAGGCCTCTGCTCGGGAGATCCCCCTTCATGTTCAGGGATGACTCCGTGCCAGGTGTGTATGCGCAGCAGCGCTTTTAGGTAATATTTATACACAGGTCTGTTTTAAAAAAAAGTGGTAAAATCGTATTTGATCTTCTGTATTATTATTGGTGGAATTTTTTGAGATATACTATATAAAATTATTTGCAATATGCTATAGCAATGTATAAGTGTTATATAAGTTAATAATGTTATATAACTTATTATAATAAAACATTCAAGTGAGCCTGAATGGCCGAGTGTCTAGCGCTCGTTGCCACAGGTTTCGTGTTCGAGTCCCAGCAGTGCCATGGATGTTTGTAGTGTTTCGGAATCAACTTTAAGCGTATGTCCCGGTCTCCTATGAATGTAAGAGCGACACGGAGCAGAAGTCAGACCTCTACCTACGGGTGCTCCATCAGAACAGAAGCTGCACCCGTCTTCCCACCTTCCATGAGGGATACGACAAAACATTCAAGTGGCTGGTTGGTTTGTCGTTCTGAGGTCATTTTTTTGCACACATCAGGCTAATTTAGACAGGGACCTCTACAGTTTAACGTGGGATTTCCGAACCACTCACAAACATCCATGCCACCGCCAGGTTTCAAATCTTAAGCCCGTGGTACCAAAGGCCAGAGTGCTAGCCAATTGTCCATCAGGTAAACAGTCAAGTGAGTTTCATTAGCGTTTCTTAACGAATTTTTATATTTTGCAGTTGATAAGTGCTTCATGTTTGATAAAAAAATCCGTGGTGGTTTTTTTTTTTTTTTTTTTTTTTTTTTTTGCCAAACAAATAAAATATATACATTGAAATCGGAAATTATGATTTTGAATTTAATGAGAAAATATTAGAATAAATTAAAAACTAATTTTATTAACTTCCAATATTTATATTAGAAATGAAATTAAAAGAAAATAATAATAAATTACTTTAGTAAATATTTTTAAGAAGTCTATTCTAAAAAAAATTTTCTTTGCATAATTTCGTAATTTGTTCAGAAGCAAAAAGATTGTAATAAATATGTATGAGGCATATTTTTCATATTATTTGAAAAGAAAATATTTAAAGCCAGGTGATAGAGAATTCCTCAATGATAAAATTTTAAAGAAATTAGTCTCATGTAGTTTGAAGGGAAGATCACAAAAACCTTTTTTTAATCTTTAATAATACTTTATAAGAAAATCATCTATACTTTTTGCATTTACAGTAGAACCTTTTTAAGTCGAATCTCGATAAGTCGAAAATCCCCAAAACTCGAAACAATTTTTGTTCCCTTCCATTTTCCAAAACCTCCATTACTCGAAATTTCAGCTCTCTATATGTCGAAATAATTAGTCAATCTCCACAAAGATCATTTTGGTATATATTTTTCGTAACTCGAAAACAAAATTGAACCTCTGTATCTCGCACATTAGTAATGTTTGATTTTACAACCTTTTACAACCTGTTTTACAAGAGAACGATCGAATTGTCTAAAGCAAAAAAAAAAAAAAAAAAAAAAAAAAAAAAAAAACTTTTTTTTAATGCATAATATTTTTTAATTTTTTAAGGTTGTTTTTGAATTATTTTGATTTTTATTGTAGTACATAATATAACCTTTAAGTTGCAAATAAACATGTCTATTACCTCTTTAACTTCAAATTTTATATATTTTACCCCTCTAACTCAAAATATCTAATCTAAACCTCTACAAGTCGAATATTTCCTTACAAAATCCGTGTAAGTCGAAATCCTCCATAAGTCGAAAACTTTATAACTCGACTATTTGGCGTCTCCCCTTGAAGTTCGACTTAGAGGTTCTTACTGTATAAACCTTCTGCTACTATCGACTAACTTTTGCAGTTTTAAATTAATATATCAAAGGAAAAAAGCTTCCACTTAAAGCTTCTATATTGCTTATATATTTAATGAACTTATAGAAGTATATTTTGTTGTATAGCCTGCTATTTTTTTACGTTTTATTACAGTAGTTTGGAAGCTTCTATTTAACTGTTGTTCATTCATTTTTGTTACAAAAAAAACAGCGTATAGTAAAAGAAAAAATTTAAAATAAATTTCAAATTATAAAATATAATCAGAAAAGTCTTAAAACAATGCTCTTGAACGATATCATAGAACATGTAAAATTTGATCCTGGTAAACATGTATAGAGAGAGGAATTTAAAAAAAACATTTTTTAACCAATTCTTGCTTAAATTCATTTGTATTAACATCATTTTTTTAAATCTTAAGAAATGAAATTTGGCGATGGTTGACCATGCCTTCTTTTAAATCAATGCTATTCAAACTTTTACTTTTGCAAAAAGAATCTAAGTTTGTCTCTTTTAGCGAAAGAAAATCATTCTGCCTTCCTAAACTTTTACATCATTAAATATCTCAATAGCTCTGATGATTTATTTTATTTTAACTGTATATGAACAGCAGGGCTTTTAAAATCTGAAATTAAGTAATTGAGAAAATTATTATTTATAGTAGCTATTAATAAGTATTAAGGAAATACCTCTACTAATTTCAAGTAATTTAGTTTCTTAAGAATAAGATTGCAAAGTTATTACAAATCAGTTTTTCAAAAATAATAAGGCATCAACAAAAAATGTCAAAAATTATCAAACATACCAATCATCAATGAAATAAGTAGTCTGCTTTTAAGAATAATTTTTTTGCTTGATGCATAATCATGAAGGTTTTTTTTTTAATTTATTATATTTATTTATTTTTTATTTTTCATTTTTTTTTTTTTTACGTATGTTATTCTGGAAATGTTTGGTTTTGACTTGCGTTTTGATATAAAAAAAACTCATAAATATATTATTTCAAAAAGAACAAAGACTTTTCTATTTTTAGATTTAAAATCAGATATTTCTTACATATCAAAAACTTAATTATTGATAATTCTGAAAATTTAAATAATTAAGTTTCGTGTTATGAACATTTTTCATATATATATATATATTAATTTTTCTATTTACTTAGGACTATATGCTATACTATCTCTGAAAAATAATTGACTAGTTTTATGACATTAAACAATCTTTTTTTAACACAGATAATTCATGCAAAATTTAAATTTTGAGGATCTTTAACTGATGTAAATAAACATATTTTTGAAATCTCAGAATATTGACACAATTTATAAAGTTTTTAATATTAAACTGTTTTGTTTCATATAATTATAAATCTCCAATAAAAATATACAAGTATATTATAAAACATAAATGAAGATATTTTAAAAATTAATAATGTGTGCATATTTTTTTAATGAATAAAATTCCAACGGCAATTGAAATTATAAAATAAATAAATACAAACAATTGATAAAAATTTATTCATGTGACTAAAATTAATTGAAAAACCGAAAAATTATTGTAAAATTTTGAGTTTTTTTTTTCATAAAAAAATTGTTTGACATGGGATATATCTCATTCACATTGCAGTAATTTGAATTTGAAAGGGTTTTATACAAAAGACTAAAGAAAGTTTAAATTCGATTACTTTTCCATAAAAAAAAGGCTCTACAAATGTGAATTGTAATTTGAATTCCATATTTTATTTTTAATAAATATTAAAATTTCTGAACAATATCACAAAAGATACAATAATATAAGAGAGAAATAAACTACTTTGTGAACTATTTTTAGTAAATTTACTTGTCATTTCACATTAAAATACTAAATCTTCAACTTACATAGTCAATACATTAAAAAAAAATCGTCAATAAGTTAACACAAAATATCACATTACTGAGAATGAATGATTAATAAACATACATGTACATCACGGCTAATTTTGTAAATAAGTGAATTATGAAAATAATAATAGAAAAATATAATGAAAGCAATATGAAAATTCACAGAAATTAGTACATAAATAAAAAAACTCGCCGCGTATACTAGAAATTGCAAAGAGTTGTTTTTACCCATAAAAAGTTTAAACTTGGGAAAAAGAGAAACTGCGCAAATGAATTTTTTTTTTAATCTGATAATGTGAATATTTGCATAGGACTCCCTTTCTCATTAGGACATATGTGTGTTGTTAAGTGGTCCTGTAAAAGTCATTTAAATTGGGTACAAAAGTTATGACAATTCTTTGAAGGAGATTGTATGGAGCTTACTTCTCAAGTGTGATGGACGAACAGTTCGTATGCAGGCAACACTCAGTGTTTCCCACACTTGTACGTACTTTGTTGGTCTTCTTCATTGCAAACATCATTTCTTAGGATACTTCTACTGTTACTTTTTCGCACTGTATCACTTCGGTGTCGGGTATAATGCTTACGTCTTTGTCTTGGTGGCAGGCAGATGACATTCAAGGAAACACGAGGAATACGATTCTGGTCATAGTACCTTTCTACACGAAATGGGCACTCTGAATAGGCTGCATTGTCATCACACTGTTCGTCAATTACAAAAGAGTTTCAACATAGTTTTCAGGAAACTATTTTTTCCCGCTTCCATTTTCTGGTGCATTTCAATTTCGGTTTGGTTCCTTCTATCGCAGAAAACGAGTTACTTGACATCAATATGATCCCGTGGCACAAAGACCTTCAGGCGTAATCCACTCTTTAAATTGAAAAGCCATACATCTTTGTACCGAAAAGAACCAGTAAAAAATAATACTGTAGAAACACTTCATAATTCAAATTTAACAACAATTCTATGTAGACAAAATAAGGGATTGATTCTTTACTTTTCAGCTAGAGGTAAAGTCGTAGATAACGAATGAAAAATTCGGCCAAATCCATTGATAAGAAAGTTCATTGTAGCCTGCGAGCAACATCCGGAGTTTTCCTCCTTTCATAACTTTTAATTTCCGCATTTTATTCCTGAAGGTTTTCCCAAGAATCTGCCTATTTCATGACAGATGTTAAATACTACAATCATATTTCGATGACTTCCTACACACACACAAAAAAAAAAAAAAAAGTAATATAAAAAAAAAAATTTTTGCCAATTCTTTTTCACTCTATTACAGAAAGTCCTTTAAAAATAATTCTCATTCATTTTTAAGTTATCTGGCGCCATCTATTGGTAGATATATGCAGCTCAAATTTAAAAAAAAATAAAATTAATTAATTAAATTTGATTACTGAATTAATATTTGAAAAAACTGTATTAACATCAAGTGTCATCCACTACAAGTTGAAAAATGTATTTGAACTTGAGAGGTGGATGAATAAAAAAGGAGTATTTTTATGAACGATTGAAAATTTGAACAAGATATATATATAGGGAGAATAAGAAGGAATTGAAAAAATGTTTTTGGTTATAAATAACATTACAAACCGTTTGAAAAAGAATATATAGTTTGTGACTATTGAAGGTAATTCGATTGCTGTTCGCGTTTCTTCTCCCTTTTATTTTAATTTATTAAAACAAATTTTTTTTTTTTTTTTATTCAAATATACATTCATAAAATTATTTGAAGAATTTTTTAAGTTCATAAAAAGTTTTAATTTACGAAATGGTATTAAAAGTTTCTTATTGAAAAAATTCAAAATAATAAAAAATATTTATTAAATCTTTTAGGATAATTGGAAATTAAAAAATTTAAAAAAGTATTGCAAAATAGGCAATTATGCTCCCTATGTTACATATCCTGATTAAATCCGGAGGATATTTTTCATTAAAAATGTTTATTGTTTATTTTCTCCCTTTCTTGGGTTTTCTCATTTGTTTCTTTTGATACATTAATCAAACATTTTCTAATATTATTTAAACCTCTGTATTGTCATGATGTAATTAATTATGTTTTTGTTACAATAGGTCATTTCCTATATGATTACCCAGCACTTACAGAAACAAACCAACATGTCAATTCATTTATATACTATGGTTATTAACACTGCTGTGTTATAAAAACTGCACGCAATAAACGCCAAATTTAAATGAAGCAAATGATTAGCGTTTTAACGCATACTAGCAAAAACAGGTATGAATAACACCATCTACTATCTTATATAAAAGATTCATCTTATAAATACCATCTACTATCTTGTAAAAAAACAGGTTTCTCATTATGAAAATTAGCTGCTCGCGTTAGGTCAAGTCTACTAGCACGTGTAGGAATTTGATCAAATCAAGTTCGTGGCCTACTAGACTGTGGCTTATCATTTTTGCGATATTCCACTGCTCGCCATGGCCTAAAACTCATGACTGTTTTTAAAAATCCCGATGACTCCATGAGGAGGCCTATACAGAAAGCTGGGAAGGATCACAGCAGTCTCAGTCATCAATATTCGAGATAATTATGTATAATGAGCCAAGAATTTGAATCGTTTGTATGACGGCAAAAAAGTATCAGTTGGGCAACATGACGATACCAAGAACACCATGAACTATCAGCACAGTGACTGTTACTGCGATTTCCCTTGACACTGCAAAAAGAGGCAATGTCTATAATCTGACTACACGGTATGTGTGGAAAACTGGCAAAGATGTAGTATTGGAATATCGGAAGGATTAAAAAAGAGAGCGTCGTAGGCGAGGAAATGTCATTTAAGAGGAATTTTAATTGTAATAAAAAATAATTTAAATTTTTAATAGTAAAAATGTTTGATTACGAGATGATAAAAAGAAGAAAACGATGAAAAATTTCCACTTTTAATTATTTTTTTCTTACAAATCAGCTTTGCACCGCCTGTATATGATTAGCACCTAACAAGTAATCAAGTTGTCCGTTTCCGCCGTTAAACAGAATGTTCATTATTCGACGTTATCGTGGTCGAACTATACTGTGAAAGTGTTCGACGATAACATGAAAAGCAGGACTAGCGCCATGTCGTCTTTTAAGAATATCAGTTCTTCGTTCATTGTTATGATGACCGCACCTATGTACGGTGACGTAAAAGTAACGTTTATTATTACTATCTTATATTGTCATCACTATATGGACCATGTACCAGGAATGATGCTATAGGATGACATTATATTATCATCCTGGTCACGACTTATTCACATTTGTAATTTTGACAACTGTCCTTACATTTCTGATGATTTAAGGCTCGTGGCTGTGTCCTATATTTGAATCTGTGTGGAGTCATTCAGCAGAACATTGCTTGCACTCATGCTGTCCGTGCTGGGTCTGACTTTCCTCTACAGAAAGGTTTTCGTCTATTGCCTTGGCTAACACGCCATCCCGATTTGCTATCAACTGAGAATGCCTCCTGATCAATGGTTTCCAAAGGTTAACATATTATTCTCATGATTTATAAATTGTAGAAAATTATTTAAATAGGTATTCATTTAGTGAAAATTTTACAGTTTTGGGTTCGAAAATTACAAATAACAATAAGACTTGTAAACAATACCATCACGATTTCACAATTAATTCTGTGACGAAGGGGGAATTATAGAATGTCCTTATATTTTTATTAATTCAAAGGAAAATGTTAATATTTAAAACTAATCGTTGTTGACATCGAATATTATTTATCATTTTAATAATAGTTTTATGATTTGACGCTAAATAAGGTAAAAAATAGTAAAGTAAAAAAAAAAAAAAAAAGATTATACACTTAAACCTGTTTGGGGGCAAGGGGTAGAAGAGATAGGGACTGCATAAAAGTAATCGTATTAAAAAAATATCTTGAAACTTCATAAGTAGCTATCAAATATACTACTTATAACGCATTAAAAAACCTTTCTTTTATTCGGTAAATAGGGACAGCATAGAGAAAGTACCACGTAGAATACATGGAAATCAAAATCTCACGATGTAGTACTACCTCACAATTACTGACATTCATGGTATTGGGATGATAAAATATCAGGTGATTAGATTTAAGTAGTAACATTAGATATTTTTTTAATTTGCATGCTATTTTGAAGGCCATCTGTGTTACATTTTTTAAATAATTTTCATTCATAATGTGCATTTGTTGGAATTTTTGTTTACCACAAACGCAAAAATAAAAAAAAAAAAAACTGCTCTAAAAAGGACAACATAACAAAAAGGTTTGACAGTATTTAAAAACTTAATAAACGAAAAAAAAAAAAAAATTTTTTTCTCGTAACAAGAAATGATTGGAACTCATCTGAATCTTCTTATTGATTTTACTCTTGCAAAATTCGATTTAGTTATAGTATTACTTGAATACCTTTGACTGGAGTGCTCTGAATAGACGGGTCTCTATATAGGTTAAATAAAATTTTTTTCTTGTTACAGAATTGGAATTCTAGAATTACAAAAAGTGCAGTAACTATGATTGTAGGATTGAATTAAATAGAAAATTTGCTGTTAAAACTAAGAATTCAGACAGGTAGAGACAATCTACCACTTTTTTTTTTTAACCTCGAGTTCTATATATAATTTTTCCTCAGAAGGTGCTTTAACCTTGTGCAGCGGCAGTGTCATAGCCAATGAGGTTCTACCGAGGCGTGACTATTGCTAGTTGAAAACTTTTCCCAATACCCTGCCCTGTCGATGTGCAATATCATCGACCGAGGCAATTTTTGGAAACCCTCTCGGGTTTTGTTTAAAATAATCAGAATATTGACTCTTAAATTACTACACGTTGTTATCGATTATCTAAGAAAAATACGATAAATATTGTAGATACTTTGTTCTGGTAATGTAAATTAGGTTGATATGTCAAAAACATTCAGTACAGGTGGCACTAAGTACGATATTATTTTAAGGAAAGTCTTTTCCTAAATAATACCGCCTATTTTAACTTATATTAACATATTATTCTCATGATTTATAAATTGTAGAAAATTATTTAAATAGGTATTCATTTAGTGAAAATTTTACAGTTTTGGGTTCGAAAATTACAAATAACAATAAGACTTGTAAACAATACCATCACGATTTCACAATTAATTCTGTGACGAAGGGGGAATTATAGAATGTCCTTATATTTTTATTAATTCAAAGGAAAATGTTAATATTTAAAACTAATCGTTGTTGACATCGAATATTATTTATCATTTTAATAATAGTTTTATGATTTGACGCTAAATAAGGTAAAAAATAAAACGTAAAGTAAAAAAAAAAAAAAAAAAAAAAGATTATACACTTAAACCTGTTTGGGGGCAAGGGGTAGAAGAGATAGGGACTGCATAAAAGTAATCGTATTAAAAAAAAATATCTTGAAACTTCATAAGTAGCTATCAAATATACTACTTATAACGCATTAAAAAACCTTTCTTTTATTCGGTAAATAGGGACAGCATAGAGAAAGTACCACGTAGAATACATGGAAATCAAAATCTCACGATGTAGTACTACCTCACAATTACTGACATTCATGGTATTGGGATGATAAAATATCAGGTGATTAGATTTAAGTAGTAACATTAGATATTTTTTTAATTTGCATGCTATTTTGAAGGCCATCTGTGTTACATTTTTTAAATAATTTTCATTCATAATGTGCATTTGTTGGAATTTTTGTTTACCACAAACGCAAAAATAAAAAAAAAAAAAACTGCTCTAAAAAGGACAACATAACAAAAAAGGTTTGACAGTATTTAAAAACTTAATAAACGAAAAAAAAAAAAAAAAATTTTTTTTTCTCGTAACAAGAAATGATTGGAACTCATCTGAATCTTCTTATTGATTTTACTCTTGCAAAATTCGATTTAGTTATAGTATTACTTGAATACCTTTGACTGGAGTGCTCTGAATAGACGGGTCTCTATATAGGTTAAATAAAATTTTTTTCTTGTTACAGAATTGGAATTCTAGAATTACAAAAAGTGCAGTAACTATGATTGTAGGATTGAATTAAATAGAAAATTTGCTGTTAAAACTAAGAATTCAGACAGGTAGAGACAATCTACCACTTTTTTTTTTTTAACCTCGAGTTCTATATATAATTTTTCCTCAGAAGGTGCTTTAACCTTGTGCAGCGGCAGTGTCATAGCCAATGAGGTTCTACCGAGGCGTGACTATTGCTAGTTGAAAACTTTTCCCAATACCCTGCCCTGTCGATGTGCAATATCATCGACCGAGGCAATTTTTGGAAACCCTCTCGGGTTTTGTTTAAAATAATCAGAATATTGACTCTTAAATTACTACACGTTGTTATCGATTATCTAAGAAAAATACGATAAATATTGTAGATACTTTGTACTGTTAATGTAAATTAGGTTGATATGTCAAAAACATTCAGTACAGGTGGCACTAAGTACGATATTATTTTAAGGAAAGTCTTTTCCTAAATAATACCGCCTATTTTAACTTATATTAACATATTATTCTCATGATTTATAAATTGTAGAAAATTATTTAAATAGGTATTCATTTAGTGAAAATTTTACAGTTTTGGGTTCGAAAATTACAAATAACAATAAGACTTGTAAACAATACCATCACGATTTCACAATTAATTCTGTGACGAAGGGGGAATTATAGAATGTCCTTATATTTTTATTAATTCAAAGGAAAATGTTAATATTTAAAACTAATCGTTGTTGACATCGAATATTATTTATCATTTTAATAATAGTTTTATGATTTGACGCTAAATAAGGTAAAAAATAGTAAAGTAAAAAAAAAAAAAAAAAGATTATACACTTAAACCTGTTTGGGGGGCAAGGGGTAGAAGAGATAGGGACTGCATAAAAGTAATCGTATTAAAAAAATATCTTGAAACTTCATAAGTAGCTATCAAATATACTACTTATAACGCATTAAAAAACCTTTCTTTTATTCGGTAAATAGGGACAGCATAGAGAAAGTACCACGTAGAATACATGGAAATCAAAATCTCACGATGTAGTACTACCTCACAATTACTGACATTCATGGTATTGGGATGATAAAATATCAGGTGATTAGATTTAAGTAGTAACATTAGATATTTTTTTAATTTGCATGCTATTTTGAAGGCCATCTGTGTTACATTTTTTAAATAATTTTCATTCATAATGTGCATTTGTTGGAATTTTTGTTTACCACAAACGCAAAAATAAAAAAAAAAACTCTAAAAAGGACAACATAACAAAAAGGTTTGACAGTATTTAAAAACTTAATAAACGAAAAAAAAAAAAAAATTTTTTTTTTCTCGTAACAAGAAATGATTGGAACTCATCTGAATCTTCTTATTGATTTTACTCTTGCAAAATTCGATTTAGTTATAGTATTACTTGAATACCTTTGACTGGAGTGCTCTGAATAGACGGGTCTCTATATAGGTTAAATAAAATTTTTTTCTTGTTACAGAATTGGAATTCTAGAATTACAAAAAGTGCAGTAACTATGATTGTAGGATTGAATTAAATAGAAAATTTGCTGTTAAAACTAAGAATTCAGACAGGTAGAGACAATCTACCACTTTTTTTTTTTAACCTCGAGTTCTATATATAATTTTTCCTCAGAAGGTGCTTTAACCTTGTGCAGCGGCAGTGTCATAGCCAATGAGGTTCTACCGAGGCGTGACTATTGCTAGTTGAAAACTTTTCCCAATACCCTGCCCTGTCGATGTGCAATATCATCGACCGAGGCAATTTTTGGAAACCCTCTCGGGTTTTGTTTAAAATAATCAGATTATTGACTCTTAAATTACTACACGTTGTTATCGATTATCTAAGAAAAATACGATAAATATTGTAGATACTTTGTACTGTTAATGTAAATTAGGTTGATATGTCAAAAACATTCAGTACAGGTGGCACTAAGTACGATATTATTTTAAGGAAAGTCTTTTCCTAAATAATACCGCCTATTTTAACTTATATTAACATATTATTCTCATGATTTATAAATTGTAGAAAATTATTTAAATAGGTATTCATTTAGTGAAAATTTTACAGTTTTGGGTTCGAAAATTACAAATAACAATAAGACTTGTAAACAATACCATCACGATTTCACAATTAATTCTGTGACGAAGGGGGAATTATAGAATGTCCTTATATTTTTATTAATTCAAAGGAAAATGTTAATATTTAAAACTAATCGTTGTTGACATCGAATATTATTTATCATTTTAATAATAGTTTTATGATTTGACGCTAAATAAGGTAAAAAATAGTAAAGTAAAAAAAAAAAAAAAAAAAAAAAAGATTATACACTTAAACCTGTTTGGGGGCAAGGGGTAGAAGAGATAGGGACTGCATAAAAGTAATCGTATTAAAAAAATATCTTGAAACTTCATAAGTAGCTATCAAATATACTACTTATAACGCATTAAAAAACCTTTCTTTTATTCGGTAAATAGGGACAGCATAGAGAAAGTACCACGTAGAATACATGGAAATCAAAATCTCACGATGTAGTACTACCTCACAATTACTGACATTCATGGTATTGGGATGATAAAATATCAGGTGATTAGATTTAAGTAGTAACATTAGATATTTTTTTAATTTGCATGCTATTTTGAAGGCCATCTGTGTTACATTTTTTAAATAATTTTCATTCATAATGTGCATTTGTTGGAATTTTTGTTTACCACAAACGCAAAAATAAAAAAAAAAAAAAAACTGCTCTAAAAAGGACAACATAACAAAAAGGTTTGACAGTATTTAAAAACTTAATAAACGAAAAAAAAAAAAAAATTTTTTTTCTCGTAACAAGAAATGATTGGAACTCATCTGAATCTTCTTATTGATTTTACTCTTGCAAAATTCGATTTAGTTATAGTATTACTTGAATACCTTTGACTGGAGTGCTCTGAATAGACGGGTCTCTATATAGGTTAAATAAAATTTTTTTCTTGTTACAGAATTGGAATTCTAGAATTACAAAAAGTGCAGTAACTATGATTGTAGGATTGAATTAAATAGAAAATTTGCTGTTAAAACTAAGAATTCAGACAGGTAGAGACAATCTACCACTTTTTTTTTAACCTCGAGTTCTATATATAATTTTTCCTCAGAAGGTGCTTTAACCTTGTGCAGCGGCAGTGTCATAGCCAATGAGGTTCTACCGAGGCGTGACTATTGCTAGTTGAAAACTTTTCCCAATACCCTGCCCTGTCGATGTGCAATATCATCGACCGAGGCAATTTTTGGAAACCCTCTCGGGTTTTGTTTAAAATAATCAGATTATTGACTCTTAAATTACTACACGTTGTTATCGATTATCTAAGAAAAATACGATAAATATTGTAGATACTTTGTACTGTTAATGTAAATTAGGTTGATATGTCAAAAACATTCAGTACAGGTGGCACTAAGTACGATATTATTTTAAGGAAAGTCTTTTCCTAAATAATACCGCCTATTTTAACTTATATTAACATATTATTCTCATGATTTATAAATTGTAGAAAATTATTTAAATAGGTATTCATTTAGTGAAAATTTTACAGTTTTGGGTTCGAAAATTACAAATAACAATAAGACTTGTAAACAATACCATCACGATTTCACAATTAATTCTGTGACGAAGGGGGAATTATAGAATGTCCTTATATTTTTATTAATTCAAAGGAAAATGTTAATATTTAAAACTAATCGTTGTTGACATCGAATATTATTTATCATTTTAATAATAGTTTTATGATTTGACGCTAAATAAGGTAAAAAATAGTAAAGTAAAAAAAAAAAAAAAAAAAAAAAAGATTATACACTTAAACCTGTTTGGGGGCAAGGGGTAGAAGAGATAGGGACTGCATAAAAGTAATCGTATTAAAAAAATATCTTGAAACTTCATAAGTAGCTATCAAATATACTACTTATAACGCATTAAAAAACCTTTCTTTTATTCGGTAAATAGGGACAGCATAGAGAAAGTACCACGTAGAATACATGGAAATCAAAATCTCACGATGTAGTACTACCTCACAATTACTGACATTCATGGTATTGGGATGATAAAATATCAGGTGATTAGATTTAAGTAGTAACATTAGATATTTTTTTAATTTGCATGCTATTTTGAAGGCCATCTGTGTTACATTTTTTAAATAATTTTCATTCATAATGTGCATTTGTTGGAATTTTTGTTTACCACAAACGCAAAAAAAAAAAAAAAAAAAAAACTGCTCTAAAAAGGACAACATAACAAAAAGGTTTGACAGTATTTAAAAACTTAATAAACGAAAAAAAAAAAAAAAAAAAATTTTTTTTTCTCGTAACAAGAAATGATTGGAACTCATCTGAATCTTCTTATTGATTTTACTCTTGCAAAATTCGATTTAGTTATAGTATTACTTGAATACCTTTGACTGGAGTGCTCTGAATAGACGGGTCTCTATATAGGTTAAATAAAATTTTTTTCTTGTTACAGAATTGGAATTCTAGAATTACAAAAAGTGCAGTAACTATGATTGTAGGATTGAATTAAATAGAAAATTTGCTGTTAAAACTAAGAATTCAGACAGGTAGAGACAATCTACCACTTTTTTTTTAACCTCGAGTTCTATATATAATTTTTCCTCAGAAGGTGCTTTAACCTTGTGCAGCGGCAGTGTCATAGCCAATGAGGTTCTACCGAGGCGTGACTATTGCTAGTTGAAAACTTTTCCCAATACCCTGCCCTGTCGATGTGCAATATCATCGACCGAGGCAATTTTTGGAAACCCTCTCGGGTTTTGTTTAAAATAATCAGATTATTGACTCTTAAATTACTACACGTTGTTATCGATTATCTAAGAAAAATACGATAAATATTGTAGATACTTTGTACTGTTAATGTAAATTAGGTTGATATGTCAAAAACATTCAGTACAGGTGGCACTAAGTACGATATTATTTTAAGGAAAGTCTTTTCCTAAATAATACCGCCTATTTTAACTTATATTAACATATTATTCTCATGATTTATAAATTGTAGAAAATTATTTAAATAGGTATTCATTTAGTGAAAATTTTACAGTTTTGGGTTCGAAAATTACAAATAACAATAAGACTTGTAAACAATACCATCACGATTTCACAATTAATTCTGTGACGAAGGGGGAATTATAGAATGTCCTTATATTTTTATTAATTCAAAGGAAAATGTTAATATTTAAAACTAATCGTTGTTGACATCGAATATTATTTATCATTTTAATAATAGTTTTATGATTTGACGCTAAATAAGGTAAAAAATAGTAAAGTAAAAAAAAAAAAAAAAAAAAAGATTATACACTTAAACCTGTTTGGGGGCAAGGGGTAGAAGAGATAGGGACTGCATAAAAGTAATCGTATTAAAAAAATATCTTGAAACTTCATAAGTAGCTATCAAATATACTACTTATAACGCATTAAAAAACCTTTCTTTTATTCGGTAAATAGGGACAGCATAGAGAAAGTACCACGTAGAATACATGGAAATCAAAATCTCACGATGTAGTACTACCTCACAATTACTGACATTCATGGTATTGGGATGATAAAATATCAGGTGATTAGATTTAAGTAGTAACATTAGATATTTTTTTAATTTGCATGCTATTTTGAAGGCCATCTGTGTTACATTTTTTAAATAATTTTCATTCATAATGTGCATTTGTTGGAATTTTTGTTTACCACAAACGCAAAAATAAAAAAAAAAAACTGCTCTAAAAAGGACAACATAACAAAAAAGGTTTGACAGTATTTAAAAACTTAATAAACGAAAAAAAAAAAAAAAAATTTTTTTTTTCTCGTAACAAGAAATGATTGGAACTCATCTGAATCTTCTTATTGATTTTACTCTTGCAAAATTCGATTTAGTTATAGTATTACTTGAATACCTTTGACTGGAGTGCTCTGAATAGACGGGTCTCTATATAGGTTAAATAAAATTTTTTTTTGTTACAGAATTGGAATTCTAGAATTACAAAAAGTGCAGTAACTATGATTGTAGGATTGAATTAAATAGAAAATTTGCTGTTAAAACTAAGAATTCAGACAGGTAGAGACAATCTACCACTTTTTTTTTAACCTCGAGTTCTATATATAATTTTTCCTCAGAAGGTGCTTTAACCTTGTGCAGCGGCAGTGTCATAGCCAATGAGGTTCTACCGAGGCGTGACTATTGCTAGTTGAAAACTTTTCCCAATACCCTGCCCTGTCGATGTGCAATATCATCGACCGAGGCAATTTTTGGAAACCCTCTCGGGTTTTGTTTAAAATAATCAGAATATTGACTCTTAAATTACTACACGTTGTTATCGATTATCTAAGAAAAATACGATAAATATTGTAGATACTTTGTACTGTTAATGTAAATTAGGTTGATATGTCAAAAACATTCAGTACAGGTGGCACTAAGTACGATATTATTTTAAGGAAAGTCTTTTCCTAAATAATACCGCCTATTTTAACTTATATTAACATATTATTCTCATGATTTATAAATTGTAGAAAATTATTTAAATAGG